>ML262571.1:1766-20279 GCA_005239495.1 Nicotiana undulata
GTGTTATTATATATGCACGAGGGGACATTCTGTGCCCAGTGATTGTGAATATATGCACGAGGGGACATTCCGTGCTGAGTGTTATTATATATGCACGAGGGGACATTCCGTGCTGAGTGATTGTGAGGTTATGCACGAGGGGACATTCCATGCCGAGCGTTATTATATATATGCACGAGGGGACATTCCTTGCCGAGTGATTGTGAGGTTATGCACGAGGGGACATGTCGTGCCTTTTTTGTTCATTATATGTTTGAGAAGTTAAATTTTCTGCCTTATCTTTACGTTTCATTTATTACTCTGTTCTGTTGTGCTAGCATATTGTTACCCCTATCTCCCCAGCATGTTCTCCCCGTATCTGTCTTACTGGCTCATTTCTGTTGCCATTTGTTTTCCTGTCATTATATAAAATTGCACAGGTACACATGTTGTGTTGGTCCTAGCCTCGTCACTACTTCGCCGAGGTTAGGCTCGACACTTACTCAGTACATGGGGTCGGTTGTACTGATGCTACACCTACACCTCTTTATGATGTGCAGATTATGCAGCCGGACCCGGAGATCACTGACGATCGGAGCATCTCATTTCAGTCATACAGGAGACTCGAGGTAGACCCGCAGACGTTCGTGGGCCTTGAAGTCACCTTCTACTTTCCACTTTCAGCTCTGTCTTACTTTGAATTCCAAAGAGAGTCTTATGTATTTATTTCAGACCTTTTGTTTGTAGTAATCTCTTAGATAGTCTGTGAGTATGTGACACCAGTTCTGGGATTTGTTTATGGGTTTTATTTCGAAAGTGCTATGTTGTATTTTGGGTTATTTGTTAAATTGCATATGGTGGTCCATCGAAGCCTTAGTTATCTTGTTCGTATTTGTTGTTAATGAGTTTTATTCATTCCAAACATTGGCTTGTCTAGCGGGTTCAACGTTAGACGCAGTCATGGCCCAAAGGTGGGATTTTGGGTCGTGACACTACACCCAATAACCCATCCTCTTACTCCTAGATAAATTCTAATGTCTCAAATGGCTATGATCAATACCATTCTTTATCACTCATAAGGTAAACAACACCTTTAACCAATAATCAGCAATCAACAACCCAAACCTATAGCCGTTCATCTTTTCTATCAAACCCATCAACACATAACTCATGAACTAGAGTCTATAATCATTATCCAATGTTGGAATTAACTAGAGGGTGGATACATTACTTTTTTGAAGTTCAATCCCCGTGAATTCGAGTTCTAGGGATCCTTCTCTCAACAATGATGTCCCAATAGAATATCTAATGACATGGAGGGTTTATTCATGTTAATAAGATGTTGGGGAATTGAAATAAACTTAGAATCACCATTAGAACTTACTTTGGGTGGTGGAGGGACCCTTAAGGAGTTAGGTTTTTGAGAGTTTTCTTTTCTAGAGAAAGTTTTTATGTTTTGGGGCTGTGGGGGACGAAATAGGGCTAAACAAACGACTTCCCAGGTCGTCCACCGCGTCCTAGAAGGCCTGATCGCGGTCCCGACCGCGGCAAACAGCTAGAGCACTGCCTCACGACCGCGGTCGCGGTGGTTACGCAGTGTTCTATAAAACGGGAATAAGTGTTTGCACAGAGCTCCGTTTGGGCTCCACAATATATCGTTGGAATGCTATTTCAAAGGCCTACAAACTTGCTTTGAGTTTTCCCAAATTCCTTACACATTTTCACTAAACAGTGCTGGAAGACGGACCTTCTGCAAACTTAGTCGATTTTGTCGAATCTTATGCACCTCACTTTCCATCTTGATTTTGAAACAACTATTTTCACCCATAGTTATACCGATAGGACTTCATATTTCTAAAATATAACCTTACTACTCATTTAACACATTCATATCTAAGCCAAATTTACGGGGTGTTACAGTCTTCCTCTGGATGTGCACCATATTTAACTTCGCTTGCACCAAGCTATTTTAAAAAAAAAAGGATACAATAAGTTAACTAAAAAATAAAATAAATTCACAATGGAAAAGAAACACATACCTTGGAATTTATCAACTCTAAGACATCCTTGAATTTATCAAAAACATATTCCATGAAGGAATTTAACTGCTTATGGAGCTACAAGATGAAACAAATAAGAAAGATAATAGACTTTGTATATACAATTTGAACAATACTTTCAAAAAAAAGATAATATAAAAATGACAAATACAAACTTGTTTCACATCAGCTTTCAACTTCTGCAACTCACGGTCATAATCAACAGCTTGGACACCTGGCGCCTTTTTTGGTGGGACAGGCTCCTTAACCTGTTTTGGGGGTGGCGTGACAAAATCATCGCTATCATCAATAGGAATTTTTCCCCTATTACGTGATGTCAAATATTTCTGATACTCATCAGTAACTTCAACAGGCAAAGTAAATCTCCTTAGCTCTTCAGTTGTCGAAGAAATATTTTTAAACTGCAAATGCAACCAAAAGTGCTTCAGTCATAGATGTATCAAAGATGTATAAAAACTGTATGTTGTATGTATCACAATGAATTACAGTGTATTATAAATGTATATCCCATCAAGACATAAAAGATGGTACCTTATTCCCTGTGTTGTTGAAGAAACAAGTAGAGAAGTCCTCACGCATTGGCTTGTCTGTCATTTCCTAATTCAATATGCGTGGTGTATGATCTCCAACGCGAACATCAAACTTTTGATCAACTATTGCAACATTCATAGAACCACACTTGTATTACAAGAGTAAATCCACCAATCCTATAAAACTCAGAATTTCCCCTCAACCTGTCCCTCACTGACTTCATTAAAGCTCGAAACACAATCTTACCCCAGGGAAATGACACATACTCAACGCTCTCGACAAGATAGAAATCACGTTTACTTATAAATGTCTTCTGAGCCTGTGTGGACATTAGAAATGTGTTTATGAAATAAATGATTGCAATTTTAACTGCGTCTTCATCAGACTGCCATTTTTTCTTCTCAAAATAATCAATAAGAGACTTCTTTGACACCACTTCAAAACCAAAAAAATAAGTATCCACCAACCAATTGGGTCCACTGAATTTACCCTCAACATGTTCATTACCACAACAGTTTAAACCACTTACAACACCAAATTCTCGAAGACGAAAATGTAACACACATTCGTCATTCAATTTCACATAAAATTGATCACACTTATCCTGAACCAACTCCCTAAACATTAAAGAACGAATAAGTTGTGCCTGGATAGAAACTCGAGGTAAATCAAGGAAATAGCCAAAACAGCTTTCCCTAAACATCTGAAGCTGGTCATCAGTAAACTTTGACTGTAAAATCGATACGATGTCCACATTAGTGTATGATGACCAATGAGTAACATGGAAAGGCTCACCAACTTCAATATAGAGCTTCCAAGGCTACAAATACATGACACGAATTAAAAACAAACAATTACAAACTAAATCCAATTTTAAAAGAAGATTCAACAATAGAATAAATTATAATTGAAATTGTATGTACCTTACAAAATTTGTCAGGAATTTTAACTTTTTCTGCCTTCTGAACCTTTTTTTTTTGACACCCAAATTCACTTCTTCCTCCACGACACATTTTCCCTTACTTCGATCAGTGTCCACTATAACCCTTTTGCTCTTCTTTTGCTCAGATTGTCCAACAACATCCTTTCGAGATTCTAACACTTTAACACTATCAAAACGATTTTGTCTTCGCATATTTCGTTCATCAATAGATTTCATAACTAAAATTTGGGTTGAATGAGGATATAACCTCACCGACCTAGTTTCTCTTTTCATGTTGCTCGATTGTTTCAATTGAAACCGACTTTGAATAAGGTGATGAACTCATCGAACGAGTTTGTCTTCTCATATTGCTCTGTTTCACAATTGAAACTACTTTCAATGAGAAAACTTTTTAAAAAAAAATATACGAACAAAAGGTTACAGAAATATGTGAAGAAATTAATACAAAAACTTGACCAAAACTTACAAAATCGTCTATAACAGATACACACGATGAACTCTAACTAAACAATTCAGTCGCAAAAGCCTAAATAAAAGCAACATTGATTATAAAAAACACATGCAATCCGAAAAATATACAAAACAAGAAGTTTTCTACACCAAATTACCTGGAATCAGACGAAAATAACCGCAAATGTATCTTGTTTTGTCATCAATTTCAGCAATCTTAGTTCAATTTAGGAAAAAATCGCAGAGAAATAGAGAGAGAGAGAGATAGAGAAAAGGAGAGAGAGAAAAATAGGTGTTGTATACAAAAAATAACGGATACAAAAACTGACATTAATTGAAACTATTTGGGCCAAAAATGACATTTGGGTCTTTTTAGTAGATATTTTGTTTTGGGCTATTTCTGGTTAGGAAAGTTTGTGTAAAAATTATGTGGGGTAGCCACTTTTGAAGTGGTATTTACTTTTTATCCAACATTTTTAACGCTTAGCAATAGTAGCCACTAGTCTATTAAAATTAATATGAAAAGAATGCGTTACCCTTTCTTCTATCTCTTTCATGTTAGGGAGAAGAATTGTGTCGTCGTCTATGAGACAGCGACTGCCGTGGTTAATAACGATTTTGTCTCGCCCCTTTTATTTCTTCTTCATTTCAGTGTTTAGACAATCTTAAGTACGTAACTAAAACTGGTGGTAGCTCACCAACCATGGAATTAATCACCTTTATGGAACATTACTTTAACTTCATCCTTATTTCATCCATAAATAAAGTTTGCCAATTTTAATTTTCTGTAAGATTCAGAATTTCCTATCTGCCCATCTTTATTGCCATAATATAAGAATGCAACATCATAAAAGCTTCCTGCATAATTAGAGCAATAAGAAAGAAATAACAATTAATGAAGAAGTGTGTGGATGGATCCTGAACTTACAGTTACAAGTTCAAAAGTTAAATACACTTGGTCCTGAACTTCGTACAGTATTGCCCACTTATAGTTATGCATTACAAGTTGTGGCCATGTTGGCTCTTGATAGATACAAAAAGAATGAGTCCAACTAACTTGACATATGTATGTTCTAGTTTTGGTCGAACGATCATGAGTTACAGAGTGGTTCGCTCGGGCCAGCACGGCACCGGGTGCCAGTCACACCTCCCCAGGTTCGGGGCGTGACAAAGAAGGACACTTGGTCCTGAACTTATAATTACAAATTAAAAAGTTAAGGACACATGGTCCTGAACTTAGACTAACAAGCTCAAAAGTTAAGGACAATAGGTCATGAACTTAGACTTACAAGTTCAAAAGTTAAGGACAAGTAGCCCTTAACTTAGAGTTACAAGCACATAAATTAAGGACAGGTCGTCCTGAACTTCGAGTTCCAAGTTCAAAAGTTAAGGACATGTAGTCCTGAAGTCCTGAACTTAGAGTTACAAGTTCAAAAGTTAAGGACAAGTAGCCCTTAACTTAGAGTTACAAGCACATAAATTAAGGACAGGTCGTCCTGAACTTCGAGTTCCAAGTTCAAAAGTTAAGGACATGTAGTCCTGAAGTCCTGAACTTAGAGTTACAAGTTCAAACGTTAAGGACTTCTATTGTATCATAATTTTAAAGGGCATGCTTTAAAAAAATTTAAGCAGTGTTATTTCCTAAACTTTTTTTAAAGGAGTCAAAATATAAAAAGTTTTGTAAAGGTCTATCCAGCATAATGATTGGCATATGGTATCAAATACCCTTCCAAATTTAAGAAGTAGCTGACCCAGCTCTCAGTTTTAGGCCCATTAGATTTGATTCGGATAGATATATGGCCTAAAATATGCGGTGAGATTAATTATTGGGTAATGAGATATTACCTAATTAATTGGGGAAATACTGGATAAGTATTAAAGAGCATAAGGTGCAACCCCATGCAAACCAAGTAACTCACAATTTAGAATGGAAGGTGGCTATCTTAAATGTCATACACATGACACTTACGTAGGTATATTAAAAGTTTGGCATCTTGGGTTTCATTGGCCTTAAAATAATCAAGGTCAGCCTATAGATGTCTTCATAAACTCATACATTTACAAGAACAAAAGTTAATCTCACTTCAACAAGAACGGACATTAATCTTGAAATAAAACAATTCCAACGAGATTGCTTAGCACCGTAGCAACATGAAAATTTGCGATTCTAAAGGAGTACAGTACAACCTTTTTCAAGAATATCATACGGGTTTTTCCCTACTCCAGGTATGTTAACAACTATCCCTTCTTTATTTTTTGCATGATCCAAATAATACATATAAACGAGCAAAATACACAACTTTCATAAATGACTCTATTCATAGAAATACTAGGGGTGTCTATATTCTTGATTCCCCATGTGAATTATTGTATATCTTCTGTTCATGTGTCTAAAAAAAATACGTATTTGATAAAGTTTATCCAAAAGGCATATTGATTTTTATGACATTCCGAGAAATCTTATTAACGTATTTCTTATGCATTTAATGCATTTATACATGTACATTGACCTATGATCACATGGCGTTATATACGCGTATATTTGTATATTATATGTATATGGGATATGGGAAAAGGTTACGGCGTTATATACGCACCACCACCTGATCAGCTGGTATACGTTGATGATTTTGCCCACCGTGGCCGAGATGATATGATGGGATGCTCTCAGAGTCTTGATGATGTTATGAACACATGTACCTATGCACGACATGACATTCATACGCATATGCATGACACTATGAGTATTTCATGATTAACAGAGTTATTCAGACTTACATGTCGAGTTTTCTACTCCCATGTTTCTCTCATGTCTAATATTTACTGATTTTCATTCCTTACATACTCGGTACATTGTTTGTACTAACGTCCCTTTTGCCTGGGGATGTTGCATTTCATGCCCGCAGGTCCCGATAGACAAGTCGAGAGTCCTCCTAGTAGGCTATCAGCTCAACAGAAGATGTTGGTGCGCTCCATTTTGCTCCGGAGTTGCTTATTTGGTCAGTATAATTAGGACATGTATTTATTGGTATGGCGGGGCTCAGTCCCGACCTTTATGATACTTACGTACTCTTACAGGGTTATAGGCAGATATTATGTATACGCATACTTTTGTGGCCTTGTCGGCCTATGTTTAGAGTTTATAAATGATCGTGTTGACCTATTAGACCAGTATGTCACGTGTATATGATGATGTAATAATAAAGATACGTTATGTTGGTACTCGGTTGAGTAAGGTACCGGGTGCCCGTCTCGGCCCATAGGTTTGGGTCATAACAAAAGTGGTATCAGAGCAGTTCTGTCCTAGGGAGTCTACAAGCCGTGTCTAGTAGAGTCTTATTTATGGGTGTGTCGTGCACCACACTTATAAGCAGGAGGCTACAGGGCATTTAAGATTGTCACTCTTTCTTCTTATTCTAGATCGTGTGGTAGAGCTCAGTTGTAAGAACTCAATTTCTTAAACGCTATCTTATTCATAATATGGCGATGCCTACGCCTAGAAAGACGGTTGGTAAGTGATTGAATGCGGCTTTGGAATAGATGAGTTAGAGGAACTCGATTTTGCATCATGAATATGATGAGTAAATGTAAGGTCTTCAATAGATCAGGTATGTACTAAGACATGTAAAGCTTCTTGATAAGCATCCCTAAGGCAAGAATGTCTATCCATTCTTACGGTAAAAGGAATAAGAGAATCGGAAGGTAGACACAAGTTTCAGCAAGTGAAAGAAGCAAGATGAAAATGGGTACGAGCTACCCAGCTAATGAAGATTAAGAGTATTTACAATTCAAGCAGAAAAATAGAAGCATTTTAAGTTAGCTTCAACAGTAACAGAGGTGTGTACAATTGGCAACACTGATCTCAGCTATTCCCTATAGGAGCTAATATATATGGTTTAAGAGAAGGACGGGATATCAGAATCCGGATGGGATTAGAGTAACCCAAAATGGTGGATAGATTGTTTGTATTAGTTGACGTTTCCGAAGGATATTGCAAAAGTGCTAATAAATCTCCTTGTGAGACAACTAGAGGGTGCACTCTAAAACGATACAACTAGATACATGTACTACAAATATAGGCACTGTAAGCCTTGAAGGGATAAATATTACCTAAGTGTGGCTCCCGTCCCTAGTAGAGCGAGAATGTTAAGCAATCTGAAGAGCCAGTAGATGGAGAAAGGGGAGCTAAAAGCAAAAGAATGTCTTGTTGAAGTTTTCAGAATAAAGTGATAGACAGAAATATTAGCAGGGAAATAAGGAGAGAGTTAATAAAGCATTATGAGTAAGATGTGATACATTGATGACAACGGTAGAAAAAAAGAGAGAAAGAAACAGTATTATATAGTCGATAGTTAAGGGAAGGGAAAGACGAGGGTGACCGTCCTTGAGACAACAAAAGAATTTATGTCATAAAGTCATATCCTCATTTTGAGAAATAAGTTCGTGAATCTAACGTGATTATCAGAAAGAAAAGTTAGACCCCAGAGTAATAGAAATCAGTATGAATTGGTGAACAAGATAAATTAAACATGAATTAGCGACTGAGTGATTTGATAATGGTCGGAATTATGAGAATTTATTGCGTTCCGGCGATAATAGAATGTACAATAGAAGAAAAATCATGAGAAATTCAGAGAATGGTCTTTCAGGAAGACACTTCCCTAAAGAAAGCAATGTGAGAAAAGTTAAGCTCAAGAGATTGTATGTTCCAGTTACACTAAGTGTCACCATCGCAAGTAAGGAATATTTTTATCCTTGGTATAGAAGAATTACTACAAGGCGAGTAAGGGTCATCGATGGTATGAAAGGACGCCGAAGATGAAGAGGTAAAACATCTATAGGTAGGTCGTCGTAGCTCTAACTCTCAGTACTCCCCTTAAGGGGGGAATATGGTGTGATGTGGCGTTAAGTCAAAATTAAGTGATTCTAGTAATTATGGAATGGCAAAGGAAGAATGCGACAAAAATGAGAATTGCACTTATTCAAAGCCTACAGATATGCTATGATTCCAGAATATTATGCAAACACAATGTCAGGGAAAGGAAGTGAGGGTCCCTGCCTGAGATGTTATTGATAGATAAGGAGCCAGTGCGAGACGTAAGTTAAGACAAAGGAAATAACCCAAGAAAGATTACAAGAAACATTGATATGATAATGGGCCAACGAGTAGATAGTAATTGATTTGGGAAGAGCCTAGTTATGGCTAAGCAGGAGGTTAAAGACGAGTCAGCAGATCGTGCAGGATAAACATAGTAAAATCCAATATAGTGAATTTAGTCTCGTAGCAATGTAATTGTAATACTTGAGAAATATTCAGATAGGAGTTGGAGTAGTTAAAGGTATCATATGAATGTTACGGGAATAAAAGAGAGTGCCACTAGAAGACAATCAAAATATTAGTTCAGAAGAAGCCCTACAAGCATAAGAGTGTGGAGGTAAGTAACTACAGATAATTATAGGCAAGAAAGGACGTCAAAAATTTTGTCGAGTATTCGATGTAATATGTGTGTTGTTGTAACGATCTGACCGGTCATTTCGGGAATTTAAGCTCTGTTTGGTGATGTAAGGTCATAAACAGCTCCACATTGTGCATATCGACCTGTGTGCGTGGTTAGATTCAGTTGCCGGATAATCTGGAGTCGAATTGGGAGACAATTTTCAAATTTTGAAGCTTAAGTGGAGAAAGTTGACTAGAGGTTTGACTTTTGAGTAAACGGCCTCGGAATGAGTTTTGGTTAATGTCAACAGCTTCCTATGATGATTTTGGACTTATGCGTGCGTCCGGAATTGGTGTTGGAGGTCCGTAGAATGATTTGAGGTATTTTGGCGAAAGTTAGAATTTCGGCGATTTCGGCCGATAGGTGAAATTTTGATATCGGGCTCGCAATGGAATTCTGAAAGTGGATGTAGGTCTGTTGTGTCATTTGGGACTTGTCTGCAAATTTTCACGTCGTTCCGAGTTGATTTGATAGGTTTCGGCATGAGTTTGGATATTTGAGGTTTTGAAAGTTTATAAGTTTGATTTTTTGTTTGATTCGGTGATTTGGGCGTTGTTTTGGGTGTTCCGAGGGTCCGACTGAGTTTGTGTGATGATATGTGACCTATTGGTGTAATTGGATAAGGTCTCTAGGGGCTCGGGATGATTTAAGATGGTTAGCGGGAAGTTTAAAGTTTGGAAAAGGCAGCTGGTGTTGCTGTTCTAATGTGGCCACACTTGCGGATGGGGAACCGCAGGTGCGAGCTTTGCAAGTGCAAAAATAGTGCGCAGGTGCGAGCTGGGGTGGACTGGGCAGCCTTCGCAGGTGCGGATCTTTGGGGCGCAAGTGCGGTCCCCGCAGGAGCGATCATTGGGCGCAGGTGCGGACTGGAGCGCAGGTGCGGTTAGAGTTTCGCACCTGCGATCGCGCAGGTGCGGTTAACTTGGTCCCTGGTGCGGAAGTCCTGGCAGATTCATATAAACGAGGGTTAGCCATTTTCTTCATATTTTGAACTTTGGACTTCGGATTTGAGAGCGATTTTTGGAGATTTTCAAGATAATCGAATGGGTAAGTGTTCTTACACCATAATTAATTATATCTCATCAATTAGTTCTTGCTTTCATCATTTAATTCGTGTTTTGGGTTGAAGAAACTTGGGTTTTTGAAAGAAAAATTCTTAATTGAAAATTCATGATTTGAATGATCAAATGACAACGGATTTGGATAAATTTAGTATGGGTGAACTTGTATCGGAATGGGTAATCAGATTTTGTAAAATTTGTCAGATTCCGAGGTGCGGGCTCGGGGGTCGACTTTCGGGTCGATTTTTATAAATTAGTAAAGATTGAAACTTCATCGTTTTGAATAGTCTCTTATATGTTTTATGTGCATTTTGAAGTTGTTTTAGTTGATTTGAGCCGTCCGGAGGTCTTCCCGCCCGAGAAGTCCATTCTCGAGTACCGGTTGTCGTCTTTGAGGTAAGTATCTTGCCTAACCTTGTGTGAGGGAACTACGCCTTAGGATTTGAGTCTTCCATATTGATTGTAGCCCGTGTACGCGAGGTGACGAGTGCGTACTCGAACTTATTTGCAATTAGGTTGGCCTTTTAGGATTCTTAGGTTCCTATATCTCCTGCTTATGAAGTGGTAACTGTTATGGTTGAGTTCCTGACTGCTAGTTTCACCTTCCTCTGTTGGATTAGATTTTTTTGACTTCGATTCCTCTTTGTTGATTATTTGATCTTAATTTGACTTAGCTGAATATTTTCCCTCTTCTACCACTATGCTAAAATTTCTTCACAAACTGCCTAATTGATTAGAATTAGTATCATCTAGTCGTATAATTGTTTAACAGGAATTGGAATATCTATAGTTTGGTGTCAAGCATGTCCGTGAGTCGTACATGATGATTTACATGATTTTCCTTAAATATTACTTAGGTATAGTTTACCATCACCCATATTGGCGGTGTTTCCTTGGTGCCTCTTATTATTGAATATTTGCTTAAGCTGAGTTTATTCCGTGAAGCAAACTGTTAGGCGAGATTGGTTATAGTTATTTCCCTTGTCGGGATGATTGGTTCTCTATTTATTGACTTGAGTATTGTGAATCCTGCTATATTTGTTAGGTTTTCTCCTCGTTACATTGTTTCATTGATACTTTGTTTTTCCCCTTAAGTGATTTCTGCTTATGAGTGAGTTTTGCCACTATTTTGATTGAAGTTCTCGTGTTGAACTTATCGTCGCACCTTGCATTTTGCCTTTCTGTTTACTGTGGTGGTCGTTGTGTCTTGTGCAATGTTTTTGCTGTGTTCTGGTTGTTTTCTCTCTGTGCACTACATTGCATATTTAAATTGGGACTACGGACTGAGATCCGGGAGCTTTCCCCCTGTATTGCATCGCATATTTAAATTGGGACTACGGACTGAGATCCGAGAGCTTTCCCCTGTACTGCATCGCATATGTAAATTGGGACTACGAGCTGAGATCCGGGAGCTTTCCCCCTGTACTGCATCGCATATTTAAATTGGGACTACGGACTGAGATCCGGGAGCTTTCCCCCTGTACTGCATCGCATATTTAAATTGGGACTACGGACTGAGATCCGGGAGCTTTCCCCCATGTACTGCATTGCATGACAAACATCTTAATTACGAACTGAGTTCCGGTGGTTTATCATTGAGGAGATTTGGATTGAACAGTATGCATATATACACATATACATATATTGAAATGTATAGAAGAAAGGCAATTACCTCAGAGAAAAGTTATGTCCGAAGGACTTCTATTTTGAAAGTATATTTGAAAAGTATTTGTCTTGTAGGAAAAAAATGATATTTGAAAAAGCAGTATTTGGGAAAGTATATTTGAACAAATGATGTTTGAAAAAGCAGTATTTGGGAAAGTATATTTGATCAAATGATATTTGAATGAGCAGTATTTAGGAAAGTATATTTAAACAAATGATATTTTGTGATGACCCAAAAGGTCATCCTGTATACATTTGGCTAAATCTGTGTTCCGAGGCCCCGAAAGCCTCCATTAATCTCACCTCGATATGCGTGCGCAGCCCGGGTGTGTTGCCTGGAAGCTTTAATGTGAAAACTTGATGAAAATGGAATTTTATAATAATTAATGGAATAGGGTTGACTTTGGTCAACATTTTTGGTAAACGGACCCGGACCCGTGATTTGATGGTCTCGGAGGGTCCGTAGGAAAATATGGGACTCGGGCGTATGCCCGGAATCGAATTCCGAGGTCCCAAGCCCCAAAAATGAATTTTTAAAGAAAATTGTTTTGAAAATAATAAAGGGTTATTGAAAATGATAGTTGATGTGAAAATCGTATTACCGGGACCGTATTATGGTTCCGGAGCCTGGAACAGGTATAATATATGTTATGTGACTTATCTGTAAAATTTGGTGTAAAACGGACTTGAAATGACGTAATTCGGATCAAAATTGGAATAATTAAGCCTTATGAAATTTTAAGAAAATTCTATGAGTTTTGGGGTTTAATCCATTGATTTTGATGATATTTTTGTGATTTAAAAGCTTGAATAAGTCTGTAGGATGATTTGAGGGTCGTGTATGTTTTTGGTTTTGAGTCCCGAGGGCTCGGGTGAGTTTCGAGTAGCTAACGGGGTGAAAAGGGCCTAGAATTTCTGGTGTAGAAGTCAATATCTGGTGTCTGGTGTTGTTCAGTGCGATTGCAGGTCTAGCTCCGCGATCGCATAGAGTTAAGTGAGGGGAGGGGGTCCGATGTCCTCTGCTATCGCATGGATGGGTCCGCGATCGCAGTGTAGGGAGCCCAGATGTTCTGCGATCGCATTCCTTCTTCGCGATCGCGTAGTGTACCAAGGGAACTAGATGGGGGCGAGGTGGTTCTTCTGTGCGGTCACGCCTTTTCCTCCGTGATAGCAGAGGTCTGTAGAGTTGAACTTCCGCGATCGTAGCCTTCCATTTGCGGTCGCATAGTAGGGATTCCTATAGCTCTGCGATCGCAACCCTTTTTCTGCGATCGCAGAGAACAAAATCGCCCAAATATTTCCTTAAGTCAAAACAGAATGCTCATTACTGGAATTCCATATTTTGCACCTTCTCCTTCTTCTCCACAACCCCCTTAGCCATTTTTGAAGAGCTCCATCACTATATCCTCCTAGGTAATCAATTCTAACTCAATTTTTCTTCCATTATCATCATCTATCACTAGAATCTAGGCCTAAATTCCTAAAATCAAAGTAGAAATTAGGGGTTTTGGGTAGAGTTAGGTTTTTGGGAATTTGAGGTAATTCAACCTCAATTTGAGGTCGGATTTCAAAACAAATTATATATTCTAACTCGTGGGGGTATAGGTGATCAGATTTTGGTCCGAGCCTCGTGTTTGGACCAAGCGGGCCCGGGGTCAGATTTTGGAAATTTTTGAAGAATGCTAGGAATTGTATATTTAGGCTAAGGGATTGTATTAATGAGTCAATATTGATGTTATTAAATTGATTATGTTTAGATATTGTCGTTCCGGAGTTGAATTCTAAAGGAAAGGCGATATTAGAGGCTTGATTGCTATTTTTGGATCCGAGATAAGTGTCTTGCCTAACTTTGGTGAGGGAATAGGTATTGTATGCTATGTGCTAAGTGTTTATCATGTTCAATGCATAGGTTAAGTGACGAGTACCTATGCATTATGTGTCAAGCATGCCCGTGAGTCTATTTTCTGATAGAAACCTTGTCTCTACTTGGAAGTTGTTTGTTGTTGGAAAACTTGGTTGATGAACTCATGATGTATTGGTTCGGTTGAGAACCCATTTGTTAAGGATATATGTATATATTTAAGAGATTGGTTATAGATGAGACCCTTGCCGGGCAATTGTTGTGATATTGACTGATGCTTTCCCCTTGCCGGGTGATTTGAATCATATTTCCACTATGCTGCATTCCTTACCATTGATATTTGTCATTGTTTTTGTGAGGAAGAGTGTAAAGCATGAAGGGTGTTGCCGTGCCCTGATATACATTGATCACACCATACATTGCATAGTGAGAAAGAGTGTAAATCACGAAGGGTGATGTCGTGCCATGATTTACATTGATTATACGCACGAAGGTTAATGTCGTGCCATGATTTACATTGATTATAAGCACGAAGGTTAATGTCGTGCCATGATTTACATTGATTATACGCACGAAGGTTAATGTCGTGCCATGATTTACATTGATTATACGCACGAAGGTTAATGTCGTGCCATGATTTACATTGATTATACGCACGAAGGTTAATGTCGTGCCATGATTTACATTGATTATACGCACGAAGGTTAATGTCGTGCCATGATTTACATTGATTATACGCACGAAGGTTAATGTCGTGCCATGATTTACATTGATTATACGCACGAAGGTTAATGTCGTGCCATGATTTACATTGATTATACGCACGAAGGTTAATGTCGTGCCATGATTTACATTGATTATACGCACGAAGGTTAATGTCGTGCCATGATTTACATTGATTATACGCACGAAGGTTAATGTCGTGCCATGATTTACATTGATTATACGCACGAAGGTTAATGTCGTGCCATGATTTACATTGATTATACGCACGAAGGTTAATGTCGTGCCATGATTTACATTGATTATAAGCACGAAGGTTAATGATGTGCCATGATTTACATTGCATTGTGAGGAAGAGAGTAAAAGCACAAAGGGTGATGCCGTGCCATTAATTACATTGCTCACATTTATACTTGTTATGTCAGTATTTATGTTAACTTGCTCTGCTGCTTTCTCCTATGTGTTTAGTCAATTGCCTTATCGCTCACTTTCTACCCCATTAACTTCTCTCGTATTCCCATACTTGTCTATCTATTTCTTGCCTTGTCTTTCCATGATTATATGTTGTAGAATAGGACAGGTGAACGTTGTTGTCAAGTCTAGCCTCGTCACTACTTTGGCCGGGGTTAGGCTCGACACTTACTCAGTACATGGGGTCGGTTGTACTGATACTACACTGCACTTCTTAATGTTGTGCAAATCCTGCACTCGGACCCAGTGGAAATCGTTGAGGGAGTCTCCTTCAGTCCACCACAGAGGCTTCAAGGTATACCCACCGGCGTTCGTGGGCCTTGGCGTCTCTTCTATCCCTAGCACTCAGATTGTCTTATTTTATTCTCTAGTTTCAAAGACAATTATGTATTTCCTTCAGACCGTTGAATTTAGCAGTCAATAGACAGTTCCTGAGTTGTGACTCCCGGTTTGGGGGCATTAAGCGACGTTTGCATTTACTATTTTACGTAGCTTTTGAATCATTTATCGTTTCCGCTGTTTAGAACTATAAAGTGTTTTCGTTAAATACTATTAAACTGGTGTTATTACGAGGTTTTAGTTGTGCACGTTGGCTTGTCTAGCGGGTCCAACGTTAGACGCAGTCATGGCCCGAAGGTGGGATTTCGGGTCGTGACTATCATTACGTGTTGTGATTTTTTTTAACGGGAAATATTTAAATGAAGGAAGTGGAATGTCTCGATTGGCATGATATGAATATCGCTTGTGATTCAGGATTGAGGACGAGATCCTCGCGTGTCATTATAATTTGGTATATTTTAGCCAGGCTACGAGCCGCGGTGGAAGCTATGTAAAGACGAGACCCTTGTGATGGAAATTCTTGTGTTTAAAATTCTCCCTTGTGAATTAAATTTTTGTTTTGTTTTCTTTCCTTACTTTAGTACGGATAGGGAGTCATACTTGTTAAACTTATTAATTATGTATGTAATAATAATAATAATAATAATAATAAGAATAATAATAATAATAATAATAATAATAATAATAATAATAATAGGTAAATAAATAAATAAATAAACTAATTAACTATTTGTGCGTAATTCGCCAATTCGTGCCAATTATGGAGCCTTAACCTACAAGATAGGTGCCCGCCCAACTGTCATTAGATGGGTCACGTTATTTTGGAGAATTGCGAGGTCTTCAAGTATCATATCTCGATATCAGCAGAGTTGAAGGAATTAAAGGACCAGTTGCAGGATTTGTTGGATAAAGGCTTCATTAGGCCTAGTGTTTCTCCTTGGGGTGCTCCAGTGTTGTTGTCAAGAAGAAAGATGGCTCGATGAGGATGTGTATTGATTACCGGCAACTGAATAAGGTTACTATTAAGAACAAGTATCCTTTGCCGAGGATTGATGATCTCTTTGACAAGCTTCAAGGTGCTACGGTGTTCTCCAAGATAGACTTGAGATCTGGGTATCATCAGCTGAGGATTAGGGTTTCTGATGTCCCTAAGACAGCTTTTCGCACTCGTTATGGGCACTATGAGTTTTTGGTGATGTTTTTTGGGTTGACTAATGCCCCCGCCGCATTCATGGAGTTGATGAACCAAGTGTTCAGGCCTTATTTGGACTCGTTCGTTATTGTTTTCATTGATGATATTTGATATACTCTCGCAGCCCATAGGATCATGAGCAGCACCTTAGAGTCGTCCTCCAGACTCTGAGGGATAGTCAGTTGTATGCCCAGTTCACCAAGTGTGAGTTTTGGCTGGGTTCAGTGGCATTTCTAGGCCATGTGGTTTCATTAGAGGGTATTCGGGTGGATCCCAAGAAGATTTCAGCAGTTAGAGATTGGCCTAGGCCCACTTCAGCTACAGAGATTCGGAGTTTCTTGGGCTTAGCAGGTTACTATCGCCTATTTGTGGAGGGGTTTTCATCTATCGCAGCCTCGATGACCAGGTTGACCCAGAAGAGTTCTCAGTTCAGGTGGTCGGATGAGTGTGAGGCGAGCTTTCAGAAGCTCAAGACAGCCTTGACCACGACACTAGTGTTGCTGTTGCCCACAGGTACAGGACCTTATACCGTGTATTGTGATACTTCACGGGTTGGGCTCGGTGCAGTGTTGATGCAGGATGGGAAAGTTATAGCCTATGCTTCTCGTCGGTTGAAGATTCATGAGAAGAAATATTCGGTCCATGATTTGGAGCTTGCAGCTATTGTTCACGCTTTGAAGATTTGGAGGCATTATCTGTACGGAGTGCCATGTGAGGTGTTCACTGACCATAAGAGCTTGCAGTATTTATTCAGACAGAAGGAGTTGAACATGAGGCAGAGGAGATGGTTAGAGTTGCTGAAGGATTATGATATGACCATTCTTTATCATCCGTGGAAGGCCAATGTGGTGGCCGATGCTTTGAGCCGGAAGTCAGCCAGTATGGGCAGTCTATCTTATTTATCAGTCGGGGAGCGACCTCTTGCGTGGATGTTCAGGTCTTAGCCAACCGATTTGAGAGATTAGAGGTTTCTGAGACTGGCAGTGTGTTGGCCCATACCGTAGCCCGTTCTTCCTTGTATGATCGTATTCGGGCCAGGCAGTACGATGATCGTTACTTATGCACTCTTAGAGATATGGTTCGGCACGGAGGTGCCAAGCAGGTCATAGTGGATGATGAGGGAGTTCTGAGGATGCAGGGCCGTATTTGTGTGCCTGATATTGATGGCATTCGTGAGTTAATTCTTCAGGAGGCCCATAGTTCCCGGTATTCCATTTATCCGGGTGCCGCAAAGATATACCAGGACTTGCGGCAGCATTATTGGTGGCGTAGAATGAAGAAGGATATTGTAGCTTATGTAGCTCGGTGCTTGAACTGTCAGCAGGTGAAGTACGGGCACTAGAGGCCGGGCGGGTTGATGCAGCAGATTCAGCTTCCTGAGTGGAAGTGGGAGCGTATCACCATGGACTTTGTAGTTGGACTCCCACGGACTCAGAGGATGGTTGATGCAATATAGGTTGTTGTGGATAGGCTGACTAAGTCAGCACATTTCATTCCTGTGACATTTTCATATTCAGCGGAGAAGTTGGCAAAGATCTATATGAGAGAGATTGTTAGATTGCATGGGGTGACCATATCCATTATATCAGACAGAGGTACTCAGTTTACCTCCCATTTCTGGAGGGTATTTCAGCGAGAGTTGGGAACCCATATTGACCTGAGCACAGCATTTATCCGCAGACGGACGGACAGTCCGAGCGTACTATTCAGATTTTGGAGGATATGTTGCGGGCATGTGTT
>MDKH01028362.1:0-22852 GCA_005239495.1 Nicotiana undulata
CGCTTAAGTAATAGGCTTACCTAGTCGTCTAGACTAGGTGCCGTCACGAGTCCCAGTCGGAGGTAGAATTGGGTCGTGACACTTTGCTAGTACAAAATTCAAACCCAATGAACGATTCCTGGTTTTTGAATATTTTCTTGTACAAAATCCAGGATGGGTTCATAGTTTTTAAATTCACATTATACTTCAACAATATGTAACCTTTAAATACAAAATTCATGAAAAATCATTGGATTTGAACCTTTAGTAGTGCAAAATCCACGAATATCTAGGAATAATTTTTGAATTCACATTAAATTTCAGTTATTTTTAACCTTTAGATACAAAATCCATTAAAAAAATGGTGTTTTATTCGTTACTAGTGTAAAATCCAGGAAAATTCAGGAACGATTCATAATTTTAATTGAGAGCTACTGCTTCATGCCATTCAAACTCCATGAACAATTACTGAATTTTGAACTTATAAATATTCAAAGTCCAGACCGGGAGTTTTACCAAGACAATTCAAGATATTTTGTCCAAACTTATATTTTCGCATAAATGGGTAGCTACTTTACCAAGACAATTCAAAATATAGATAAACTCTAATAGCCATCCAAAAAAATAAAGCCTATTCACCAATATCATTCGCTCGAGTTGATCTTTCATAAAAAAACACAAGATAATCGGCTTAATGTATGCATATTTTAGTATAAATCGTCTCACATTTTGCTCATGTCTCGTAGATTTAAGATGTTTAATATGATGATTTGTGCTAAATAACGGTATTTCTATGTGTAGTAATCATTTGGATGCAATTTGGGACGAAACGACGCGAATTTGAGCAAAATTGGAGCAGAAAGGCAAAAGTCGAATTTTGAGCTAGCGTAGGGCGCTGGCTGTGGCGCAATTTTCAGATTGCTATTTTTTTAGCGCCCAGGGCCAGCGCCCCACACTGCCCTGGACGCTCGAGACGTGAAGCTATCCTATTTCGCCTAGAATTCGGGTATTTCGACCCCAAGACACCCCAACTCATATAAAAGCACCCTAAACCTATTTTGAAGAGAGAAGAACGTGATTTTTAGAGGGGAACAAAAGTACGAAACACTCAGGAGAACGTTTTTTAGACCGACTTTTGATCAAGGGAGAGCACAGAGCCGCCGTGGAGGTCGGATTTCATCTTTTCTTCCGCCAAACTTAGTAATTTTTATGGTTCTTTGTATGATTTGTTGTTTTGCTACCATGTCTATGTGGAGCTAAACTTCACGTTCTAGGGTTGTGCTTCTTTCATGGCTATTGTTATTCGAATATTGATTTTGATTTCTTAATTTATCATATTGGTTCATTTATTCAATCTTGCGCTTAATTATTTGATTGCTTGATCACCAATTGAATATTATCTACGAATCTAGAGTTGAACTCGAAAGTGGGAATTCTAGATTGCTTATAGGATTGAGTAGAGCAAGTTCTTGAACCTGGGCATCGGGGAACGGATTCGCGGTTAGGATAGACATATACCTAATTGCATTGTTTGGTTGATTTGCAGGAATTATAAATGTGTTCTTGTTAGTTCTAACTCCATAGACATATAGGCGTTAGGTTAGCTTGAATAGGCGAGTAAGAACTCGACATATTCTTACAAGCAATATTAACCCTGTTAACCAATAAACTAGATAAATTAGTTAGTCAATTCAACTGAAGAATATAATAGGAATATTAGATAGCTCATAACCCCTGATCGTTTTCATCACATTGATAATATAAAAATCTTTCCTTCCTCGGTTTAAAGTTCATTAGTTATTTTCTTTTTAGTTTAATTATTTTAGTATCGCTACTTTTGGGTTTAATCCTCATTTAGATAATTAAGATAGTCTAATTTAGTTAATAGTTAATCACAAGTCCTCGTGGGTTCGACATTCAACTTTTAATCACTTTATTATTTGAGATCGAGTATACTCGCGTGTGCGTTTGACCGCAATAGCACACTAGCCCATAATAGACCATGCGACGAAGCCAACCCTCTTGCGAGTGTGGCTCCAATAATGATCTCAAATTGCATTTCTGACTTCAAAAATTGTCAAATATTTATACAAAATCGCACAGCTTTAGCTCTTACTTAACCTCAAAGCCCAAAACTGACCAAAAAAAAACACAACCAAACGTTAAAATAATCAATATCAACGCCCACCCCAAGAAACAAAGGAATAATATTTTAAAACTTTTATAATAAAAGTCAACTACCTTCTCCTTTCTTCCATTTCTCTCTCCACTGTCCCTTTCTACCTTTTCCTCTTCCCTTTTCTGAATTTAAATATTATTTTCTTTATTCCAAAATAAATGATTTTTTGGGTGTTTACATATATATTAAAAAATTTATTTTTTAATATTAATTAGCAATAAAATTGATTATATTAATATTTACTATCTCTTCACATAAACCCCTAACATATACTCCAACATTATTTACTCCAAAGGCAATGTAGGAAAAAAATAATTAATTCATTTTTGAAATTTGGAAAAATCACTTATATTGGCCACGAAAAAAAAATCAAAAAATCACTTGTACTACTCCATCTAGTCCAAAATAAGTGATTTTTCTAAATTTCAAGAATGTATTAATTATTTTTTTCCTACATTGCCCTTAGAGTAAATAGTGTTGGAGTATGTGTTAGAAGTGTTTATGTGAAAAGATAATAAAAGTTAATATAGTCAATTTCATTGCTAATTAATGTTAAAAAGTGAATTTCTTAATATGTGTGAAATAAATCAAAAAATTACTTATTTTGGACAGACGGGAGTAGTACCATCCGTTTCAGTTTATGTAAACTTATTTCCTTTTTGGTCCGTTCCAAAAAGAATGACAATTTTTCTAAATTTAGAAACAATTTAACTTAAACAATTACTCTAGATCCTTTTTGATTTGTTTAAGATCACAAATTTCAAAAGTTTCATTTTTTTCTTAAACTGTGTACAACCGGTCAAACTTAAACCACCTGATATGAATTCCCTTGTGTGTCTTCTTGTTCTCTATTTAAATTCAAACATTACCTCTTTCTTTCTTGTTAAATCTCAATGGGTAAAAACCATTAATGACACCAGCTTTAGATATCTCCGTCTTTATGATTTTGTTACTGTGGATTTCCTTTCTTTTAAATACAGTATGCTTTATTAGTAGGAACCAGAAATAATACATATTCAGTTCAATAAACATCTGAAAAGAACATAGACTCAATCATCTCCAAATGGGTAACGGCATGGGAAAATTCAAGCTTTGTTTCGCCGGAGAGGTTGGAGAAATCTCCAAAAGACACCACGATATCGCCGTGAACCTCTCCGATCATTTCAACAACGTCGGTTTAGGCCATTCATTTTGCTATATCCGACCAGACCCTTCTTTCTCCGATGAATCCTCCTCCTCCTTCTCCTCCAGTAACAGCAGCCAAATGACGGCGTTTCGCACCATCTCCGGCGCTTCCATATCGGCTAACGCCTCCACGCCTCTCTCTACCGCGCTTTTGGACATCTACGCTTTTACAGACATGTCGTCTTCAACTTTTGAAAGCTCTCCTTTATTCTCTTCCATTCCTCTTCGGCCTATTCCCCCAACATCAATAGCCTTTGTTCGGTCGGGCCAGATTACCCGAGTGTCTAGCTCGGGTCAGGGCCCGACTGAGAAGGTATTTGTCTCTGGTCCAATTGAGCGGGGCTTCATATCCCTCCCTTTGGAGAAATCCAAGTCTAACAAATGGGATTTAGTTAAAAGTTTAAGAAAAGTTTTGTCAAGCTCCTTTCTGGGGATTGAAGAAATGAGTTTTATAGAGAAGACGAACAAGATTAATTGTCAAGTTAATTTGGCTGATGATGATGACGGAAATGTTCAGTGGGTTCAGGGTAAAGCAGGGGAAGACAGAGTACATATAGTGGTTTCTGAAGAACATGATTGGGCTTTTGTTGGGATTTATGATGGGTTTAATGGACCTGATGCTACTGATTTTCTGTTAAACAATCTTTATTCAAATGTCATCAAAGAGCTCAAAGGATTTCTCTGGAATGACAAGTTAGAAATCTCTGAGGATTCGACGAGTAATAACACTATTCCATTGGTACATTTAGATGAGAAATTGAACAATTTGGGAACAAATGGAGTTGCGGGTATTGACCATTTCGTTATCTTGAAGGCGTTATCAGAGGCGTTGAGGAAAACTGAGGCGTCGTATTTGGAGATGGCTGATATGATGGTGAAGGAGAATCCTGAGTTGGCTTTAATGGGATCTTGTGTTTTGGTGATGATGTTGATTGGTAAGGATGTTTACTTAATGAATGTTGGAGATAGCAGAGCAATTTTAGCTCAAAATCCTGAATCCGATCCTTCTGAAAGCACATTGGGACGGATAAACGAGGAGAGTTTAAATAGCATTGATGCACTATGTATAGTTGAATCTAATCTTACTTCTTGTCAACTCACCTTGGATCATACCACATCTGAGAAAGAGGTACAGATTCGAGCCTTTCTACATAAACATATATATATATATATATTCAAGATTATGTTTTCCCCTGTTTTGGTCCATCGGAAACAGCCTCTCAACCTTAATCAGGTAGGGGTAAAGTCTGCGTATACACTACCCTCTCCAGATCACACTTATGGGGTTATCCTGGTTTGTCATCGTTGTTGTTATTGTTTTCCCCTGTTTCATTTACTAATTCTTGGGCTTGTCGTATGAATTATTGCAGGAAGTTCTCAGGATTAGAAATGAGCATCCTGGTGATGCTTCTGTCATTAAAAATGATAGAGTGAAGGGTTCCCTGAAGGTCACTCGAGCTTTCGGGGCAGGTTATCTCAAGGAGGTAATTTTAAGCTTAATGTTACACTTTTTGCATTGCCTCTCTACCTTCACAAAGGTAAGGGTAAGGTCTGCGTACAATCTTACGCTCTACCTTCCCCAGGTTGTTGTTGTTGTTGTTACACTTTTTGCATGTATGCTCATAAAAATACTTTGAATGTCCAACATTTTAATGTAATTTGTTATTGTTTTGTTACTGCATTTCATGTTGATGTCTTTTCGACTTGTGTGATTGATTATACAGCCCAAATGGAACAATGCAGTACTAGAGATGTTCAGAATTGACTATATTGGAAATTCCCCTTACATCAACTGTTTACCATCACTTTATCACCATAAGCTTGGCCCTAGGGACAGATTTTTGATCTTATCTTCTGATGGACTTTACCAATACTTCTCCAATGAAGAAGCAGTGTCTGAAGTTGAAAACTTCATGTCTATATTCCCTGAGGGAGATCCATCTCAACATCTTGTTGAACAAGTGTTATTCAGAGCTGCTAAGAAAGCTGGTAATTACAAACACTACCATATTTTTGTATGTTTACTTGCAAGTACTGAGCAATTTTTATTAGCCATCCAACTCAACAACTTTTTTTCTGGATTTTGTAGGCATGAATTTTCATGAGTTACTTGACATACCACCTGGAGATCGTCGACAGTACCATGATGATGTCTCAATTATCATTATATCTTTTGAAGGAAAGATATGGCGATCATCTGTTTAAATGATCAGCTATACTAAGAGAACTTTTTAACTCTTACCCTCAGAAAGGAAAGATCAATACATCTTGCTGTTAACATTTGTTACCCCATTATGGTTGTACTGTGTATACACAAGTTAGTCTTTTATATGAGATTTGAGGCTAATAGCCCGTTTGGCCGAGCTTCTTCGAGATGAGACACATACTTTTTCAAAATTGAAGTGTTTGGCCCCAAAAAAGTGTTTTTGAGTAGAAGCAGAAGCAATTTTGAAGAAATAGAAAAAAATATCTTCTTCCGGGAAGCACTTTTAAAAAGTGCATTTCAAATTAATTAGCCAGACACAAACTATTTTAAACCAAAAATACTTTTGAAAAAAAAGTACTTTGTCATAACCGATTGTAAAGGTACCGATAAATTTTATGGGTTTTGCCAAACCCGCCCCACACCTGCCCGCCCCATTGCCATCCCTAGACTGATATCAGTATTTGGTCAGTTCGCGGTGGGGTGGGGTGGGGAGGGCTGACTTTCGGTTTTTTGATACACCGTACCGCAGTAAAATAACTAGGATAAATGGTCTTGGTCTTGGAGTTCAACAACTTCTGAAATTCAGAGGCCTCGTAATATATTAATTTCTGCCGTCCATAATAAGTGATCAATTTGCTTTTTTTATTTTGGTACAAAATAAGTGTTCATTTATATAACCAAAAAACAATTCAATTTGTTTTTCCAAAATTACCCCCATGTACATATTCCTAAAAAAACTTTTATTCCTCACATTAACTATGATGCAACATGTAATTAAGGATAGTTTAGTCATACTAACTACTTTTATCTAAAATTTGGTACTCCCTCCGGTCCGAAGTGACCAATTTGCTTTTTCATTTTGGTCCAAAATAAGTGTCCATTTATATAATCAAGAAAGAATTCAATTTGCTTTTACAAAATAACCCTTATGTACATATCTCTAAAATGTTTTCTTACTTCTCACATTAAATATTTAATTAAGGGTAGTTTAGTCATACTAGGTATTTTTGTATAAAATTTAATATTTTCTTAATGGGCGTGCCAAAAGTAAATTGGTCACTTATTGTGGACCGGAAGGAGTATTTCCTTGGGTGTGTCCAAAGCAAATTGATCACTTATTGTGGTCCAAAATAAGTGATTTTTTCAGATTTCAATAATGAATTAATTATTTTTTCCCCACATTGTTCTTGGAGTAAATAGTGTTGCAGTACGTGTTAGGAGTATTTATGTGAGATAGTAAAGGTTAATATGGTCAATTTTATTGTTAATTAATGCTAAAAGGTAAATTTCTTAATCTGTATGAAAATATCTAAAAAAATGACTTATTTTGAACCGGAGAGAGTAGGATTTAAGGTACGAAATGCTGATCTAATATTCGAACTTTCAAGTTTCAAGAATTCATTGAAATCTGCAGCTGAAGAATTTTCAACCTAATCATCTAGTGCGGGCTCTTTAAATTAAATGGAGGCAGAAAAAGAAGATAGTCAATTAAAGCTCGTAACAAAAAATTCAGTCATCATATTCATGTCAATGTTGTAAAAGGCTCATTTCAGGGGCGCTAAAGCTCAGAAAAGCTCAAGTTAGGCGCTTTGCGTAACTTAGGTTATGTTTCAGTGTAGGCAAGACACTAAGATATGTGTGAATATCTTATTGTCTTGCCTATAAGTTCTATTTTGAACAGAACAGTACTAAACATTAAATATAATTGGCTAAATATTATTTGTTAAGAAAATCATTATGAATGAAGAAAGAGACAAAAGATTTACAAACAGTTGACTGACAAAAAGACTGCATCAGCCAAGGTTGTTCACGACATTGATTGGATTGGATGGTATATTAACTGATGATGTTAAATGAAAGAGAATAAAACAAATAAAAAAAGAGTAGGGTAGGTTTTGACTCTATATGAAAACATTGCCGTTATAAAATTAGACAAGTTAGATGTATATGCATGGAGGGGAGAATTCAGCTGAAAATATTGAATATTTTTCTTGTGGTATTGGCACCTCTAATTAAGATCTCGTCACCTTATTAATAACTGCTATGATTACCTTACATCATATAATTTATTTATTTTATTACATAGTAAATGCAAGTATATGATGCTACACTTAATTATGTGGCTAGAAATAGTCTTTTATCACAATGCCTTTTCACCTCCTTGCTATTCGTTAAGAAATTTTGATTTTTTTTGTCAATGATTCATTGATCCGTTTCAGAAAATCATCAGTTACCAGAATTAATTGATAATCAGGTAAATTCCTCAATCTTTGACCTTTAGGATCTCATAACACCACATTTAAATAGCCACTTTATTTTTCCCTTTTGTTATTTTCTATGAGTATTAAACAACATATTATTGTTTATACTTAACTTCTATTTTCACCCTTGGGACAAAGTGATGTTGGTTTCATATGCATATGTGATCCGATGACTAAGACGAACATTGGATACTTTGGCGTTCAAATCATATATATGCTTGCATTTGCTTAAAATCATTTATAAGAAAGTATTAGATGAAATATGATCATATCGCATGATTCTACCTAATCAAAATTAGTCTTATTTATCGTATGCATGCAGAGGCGAATAGAGAACCTAATCATTTAAAGTTTAGTAGAATAATCTAATGGATGTTAGATTTGACACATAATTATCGTGTTATATTTATACAATTATATATATATATTATACATTTCAGTTCTTTTGTTAAATTTATATATGAAATGAGTCATAACCTTGATTAGACAAAGGGTCCTTATACGTGCAACAATAATATCAATAAAAAAATTTAATTTTAGTAACTATTACGTATTTCCATAAAAATAACTATAATTTTATTTATTTATTACAACTTTACAGCATGAAAATATAGTTGATTATGATATACTAGACATCCTAAGGAAGACCTGTGTTGATAGAATTATTATACATCTTTTACAAATTAAAACTTCATTCGTCAACAACTTCTTGATATGTTTGCAACTGTAAAAGTAAGAAAGCTACAATTTCTTAAAGACAAGGCAGCAACTTCTAGACATGAAGTATCTGAAATGACAGACGTCGTTGTTCATATTCAAATGTAAACTCGTGCTATCAATATGTAAGAAAACAAGAAATTATCAAGTTGAATATTTGGTATGACAATCGTAGTTACGTTATTAATTTTAGTTGTTTAAATGATATCTAATCCTCTTACGTTGAACAACTAATTAAGTCGCAGCTTGTATTTCCTTGTCGCACACATATTTTAATATTATTTTCTATTATTTTAAAACGTTTGTACTTATTAGTATGGGATTTACGTGCAACGCACGTGTTCAGAAATTAGTATATATATATATATATATATATATATATTAAGAAGAGAAAAATAAGTATATTTCAAGTATAGGGAAGTTGATTTTGAATTTTTGGACCATCTCCATCACCATGGAAATAACTACTGCTTGAAGCCTTAGCTTGAACCAGTAAAGAGAAAATGAGGGAAGATACTATTTAAGAACAACGTATTTAATTGTGATGCATGCCTTATATTAATTGTCTTAATATAAACACCCGATGAAATAAGTTCTTACTCTAAGACTTGTTTTACATCATAATTTTTAAAATTATTCTTTTCTTTTTCTTTTAAAAATATCGTGCCAATCAAATGGGATGGCGAGAGTAACTTTTCCCTCCTTTGTACGTTGACGCCTTTTATATGGATTTAGGAATTCAGGGAAAGAGCAGGTATGGTACGATAGGAAAGAGACCAACTTTAGGCATGTTCAATTGATAGATGCGTCAATGACGGTTGTCAGTTATTGCTAGTTGTCACACTTCCTTTTTCATCGATAAGTGTAATAAGAGAATTTTTCTAATTTAAGTGACATTATCGATTTAAGATTATTTATTGATGTTTCAGAGTCGTCAACCACGATGTACGGAACACCATTTATTTATTGAAATCCCAAATCGAGGAATTTTTTGACTCTATTTAAAAATGTTTGTGAACCAGAAATCCGGGTAAGGAATTCTGTTAACCCGGGAGAATATCTTAGGCACTCCCGAATTCCGTGGTTCTAGCACGGTCGCTTAATGATTGAACTTGGCCTAATTGTTTGATTACTGCTTTTAAACCTATGTACATTTTATATCTTACCGCTTTTATTATTCACTTGTATTTAAAGAGTTATCTTAACACATGTTACCTATGCGTATACCCGCTTGAATTGATGCGTTAAAAATCATGTCACGCGTACATGTACACAATTCACGACTAAGAAATTTTTTGGCCAAAGTCGCGCGAACGCGTACCTCGAATTTATTTGAAAATTGACTTAAATTATGTCACGCAAGCACATACATCATTACAATAATTTATCTAATTTTGAGATTATTGTAAAGGCCAAGAGCTATGGATAAAAAAATATTGTGAAAAAAGGAGTTAGCTCTCGATTCTTCTTAGGATTAAATTTGACCCAAATTCTTTAGCAACTAGCCAAAACATCATTTCTCTAACGTATTTCAATTAATTGTTTACCCTTAGTCTTTGATTGTTGAGTTAACAAAGTCTTTTTCCATAAAGGTATGAACTTTTTTTGGTTAACTGATGACCTTTTTTTAAAATTCAACTCTAGTTTTTTAACTGCCTCGAGTAAGGGACGTCATTTTATTTATTCATTTTTTTTATTGCACTCGTGCCATGCGGACGTGTACATAATTAATAACCTTTTATCATTATTAAGATTGTTTGACCGAAGTTGCGCGAATGCATACCACTGTTTATTTTTTAGTATTGTAACTATGTCACGCGTACATATACATAATCGCAAAAATTTAAAACGTGTTTGATGTTCCATTACTACAGATACTAACCAAACAGCCTAATAATTAATAAAACAAACCTACTTAATACGATTCATAACAATTCTCAACCCATTTCGTTTTTCAACTGAAGAATGAAACTACAGAGTCTTATAACAAAATAAACAATTTTATAGAAGACCAAATAAGCACAAAAGAACAAAACACACTGAGAGCTATTCGATTCTCATAAGAAAATTTAGAACCGGCTAGGAATGAAATCCATCAAATACCCAGCCCTGAATCTTATGCGATATGCAATACTAAAACAATTCATTTCAAAATCAACGAGCTTCACTAGAAATTTCGTCAAATATCAGAATCACAAAAAGAAAATACGAGTAGGTATGTCGAAGCTAACCAAGGAACCAACACAAAAGAAATTTCCGACCAAGAACGTTTAGTTTAAAAACACATCTAACACAAGAAGGATGTACAACAAAGAATCACAGTAAAAATAGATAACATATCACGACCCCAAATTCTAACAGGCCGTAATGACACATATCGTGGGACTAGGCTAGCCGACCATCACATTACTACGCACTTACTCTCATTTAACAGTTCATAATGCAAAATAAACAGCAATTCAATAAAGAATAATTTATATAGGTCTAACGCCCCAATAATAACCTAACAACTCTAAACATCCTTCCAGAACTGGAGTCAATAGTCATGAGCATCTAAGAATAAATGAATCTAACTCTGCTAAAACTATAATATATGTCTCTGAATCAAATACTAAAGCGAAATAGGGAAGGGAAATGGAGAAGCTGTGGACGTTGGACAGCTACCTCAAAATCCCGTGAATGCTGCTATCGAACCTGCGTCAGCTACTGTTGCGAGCTAGTACCTGGATATGTGCACAGAGGCACAAGGAGTCTTTATGAGTACGCCAACTCATTAGTAATGAAAATAAATGACAGTCTGAGGAATATAAACACACAGAACATGTACACAATTCCACAAACCAGTAAAAATACAAAGTCACCATGTAGTATTCATCAAATAATAAGTTCGAAATCAGTTTCCAGAAATCCTTTGAAAACAAGTACAATATCAGTATATCTCAATAAAATTCTCAGTGAAAACCAGTTTGAAAACGAAGTAAATCATAATTTGAAAACTCAGTAAAAATCTTCGTAAAGCTGCCCCTCGGGCCATAATCATTTTGCATCACAATATTTTTCAGTATTAGCCCATCAGGCAACCTCACCATCACTCTGCCCATCAGGCAACCTCGCAATCACTCTGCCCTTCAGACAACCTCACAATCACTCTGCCCATCAGGCAACCTCACAATCACTCATCATAAGCTCCGCGGGCATCACTTAATCGGTACCGGCGCTCACTGGGGGTGTGTTACAGACTCCGGAGGGGCTCCTACAACCCAAGCGCTATAATAAGCCACAACATTTCATAAATCACACACAATATAGGCCCGCAACCTCACTCATATCATATCATCCTCACAATATAAATCATCAGCCTCACTCAGTTAGACACTCTCAATTTTCCCTTCAGGCCATAAATATTATGGGTTCTCGACCCAAAAACAGTGTTTCATTTTTAAGAAGTAGTATCAAAATACTCTGAGTGTCAAAATAATTTCACAGAAAAGACTGAGCAAAAATCATAACATACCAGTGAGGAAAATAGTAAAACATAACCCTCGAAAGGCAAACAAGTTGGCACTAGGCCCCAAACACGGCTTACAGCCCAAAACATATCATAATGTATAAATACTAATTAAGTAAAGGCTTAAAAATCGATTTCGCAACTCAATAGTCGCCTAAATAGGAAATATGTTCCAAAGTTTCCACCTTTTTTATTTCAAAACCCGTGAAATGGTGCATAGTTCGGGGTTTCATACCCTCGGGACAGGATTTAAAGACATTACTTACCTCAAAACTAGCTCGAAATTATTCCGCGATGCGCTTGCCTCTCGAATCAACCTCCGAAGGCTCCAAATCTACCAAGTTTAGATTTTTATCATCAATATGTGCTTAAGGAACAATTTCCAATGGAAAGATATCAAATTTAACTCAAAAATCCGAAACCGGTCAAAACCCGACTCCCCGGCCCGCATCCCAAAACTCAGAAATTTTTATACCAAGATGTTCTTCGTCCTCTCACGAGTCCGTACATATAAAGAACACCAAAATCGGAGTTCGTTTGACCCCTCAAATCGACTCTTGAATGTCTCATAATCTCAAGCCCTAAAACCCAATTTTTCTACTGATTTTAATGAATTAATTGCTGAGATTATGGTCTTTAATCACCCATAAACGAGTTTTAATAATCAAATTACTTAGCTTTGTGCTACCCACTGATTTCTCCTTCAAAATTCATCAAAAAAGCTCTCCTCAGCTCAACAATGGTGTAAAATAAAGTCTAGGTCGCGGAAGGGCTTTTAATTAACTGCCCAGGTATTTATTCTTTGCGATCGCGGTCAAAGTCCCGCGATCGCGTTGACCAAAATTCTCAGACCTCCGCGATCGCAGCCAAAGGCACTCACATTGTGCAAACCCCCAGCGACCCCACGCACCTATCTTCCTCTGTGCGATCGCAACCTATTCCACGCGATCGCACTGACTTGTCCTCCTTCTACTCTACGATCGCACCTCCCTTCTCGCTATCGCATAGAACAATCTGAGCCTGACCATAATTAACTCTCTGCGATCGCACTACTTCACCCGCGATCGCAGTGAACAAAATCACTATGCACAAAAACCAGAAAACCATCAATTGTTCTAAGTCCAAATGAGTCCGTTAATCACCCGAAATCAATCCTGAGCCCTCGGGACCCCAACCAAACTTACCAACATATCCCATAACATCTTTCAAACTTAGTTGAACTCTCAAAACACCAAATTGGCATCGGATTCAAGCCTAAGAACTTCGAAAATTCTAAAATCCTCCAATGACGCCGAAACTATCCAAAACAACTCAGATTGACCTGAAATTTTGCGGAAAAGTTCAATTGGCATTACAAACATGTTCCAACTATCGGAATTCCATTCCGACCCCGATAGTCTATTTTTCACTGCCGACCGAAATCGCAAAAAACTAACTTTCACCAATTCAATCTCAATTCTACACTGGACATCACAAAATTATTCTGAACACACTTCTGAGTCCCAAATCACCTAACGAAGCTATCCGAGCCATAAAATTCGCATTCCGAGGTCGTTTACCAATAAGTCAACCCTTAGTTGACTTTTCTCATTTCAAAACTATTTTTAGAGGCTAATTGACTGAACTCTCACTACAACTATTCGATTTCAAGCATATCAACTCTAATACGTCAAATACAGTATAACCAATCTATATCAAGTCAATAACAACAATTAAAATGCAGGTTTTACGTAACGACAGACCGGGTCGTTACACAACATGAGCTCACAGGATACAAGATTATTGTGATAAGAGAGAGACGTCAAGAAATGAACCTGAGATAATCTTTTAGCTAATGAAACTCAGCAATTACAGCAACCAAGTCGTACAAAATCGAGCAATGAATAAGTTTCGAACAAAGTATTCAACAAAAACCTCCGAACAAGAGCAAGCAGAACCCCTCCGGAGAACTCGAACGGTGAGTGACAACCACGACGAACTCGATTAAATCAAACCCTATTTTTGCGACAGAAATCCAAAATTAAACGCGAATAAGAAGAAATATTTGTGTTATTTTTTTTCCTGAAATTTTAAATGAATCGGAAACTAACGGAAGGAGCTTGAAAAATTCTTGAAAACTTTAGTTTCTATCAATTTTCTGTCCGATTTTTCTCCAGCAACCTCTCGTTTGTCGAATCCAAATCTGATCGTTCCCCTCTCTCTTTCTTTCCTAAGTTGTGCTATGTTTTTTTTGTGAATGAAAAACTAACTGTTGCTATTGGTTTTCGGCAATTTAGCGGCCATTGCTGCTGTTTTCGATGAGTTTTGGTGGTGAGGATATGGTCGCCGCCGCCAGCGGCTCTTAGGTGTGGTGGGATTTTCACCGTCAACGGCGACGTGAAGCAGCAGGGAGAGACAGAGGAAGGAGGTGACCGGAATTTTTGGGGGTGAGTTTCTTTGTGTCTACGACGCTTGGAGAAAATCTGGCTGGTTGGCCGGATTCCGGCGAGGGAGGAAAGGGGAAGTGGTCAGCGCTGCTTCAGGTTAAGGATTAGGGGTCCAAGTTTTCTTTAGGCGTTAGGTCTGATTTAGGGAGGGGATTCTTTTCTAATTTAGGTCTAGGTGTTTTCCAAAAATAGCAAGCTCTTTATAAGATTAAGGTGTTTAGGGGTTTTTGGTGGGAAGAGAGAGTATTGGGCTAGTTTTGATTTGGGCTGGGGCAGATATGAGGATTTTTGGGCCAAACGTGTGGGCTGAAATGGGTATAGGGAGGAAACAGACTACTGAAGTGCTAAAAATTGACTAAATTAATTAATTAATCTAACATGTAATGCTAAAAATTGTAAAATTAACCTATTTAATGATTTATCTAATAATTGTCTAAATTAATTAATTAATTAAAAAATGCTTGTAAAAATTACTAAAGTATTTTTTGTTGTGATTTTCATGATATAAGATATTTCTAAGATGTCCGAACAATGCGATTAAATGCAAAACAAATAAAGAAAAATTCCAAAAATTCATAAAAATAATAAAAATTATTTTAAATTGTTTTTAAGAATAATTTTCTATGCGGACAAAAATTAGATGCTACACTAATCGCAAACAAGTCCTTCCTTTGTGGGTTAGGAGTGAAATTCCCTCTATCAAATCGAGGCAAAAAGCTCTTATTGATAGAAAATCATTTTATATTTATTCTTGATTCTGACGAAGCTCTAACATGAAGTACGACGGAAAAGTAATTTAAATTATAGGTAAAAATAGAAATAATGTTTAATCTTTTCTTTTGAAGTATTTTGACTTGGATTTCAGCTAGTTCACGGCGAAATTAATATGAGACGATTTACTAAAGGCAAAAGAAAGACGAAATAAAAAATCCCCTAACAGTCGTCTCGGCATTTTTCTTTTTCTCTTCTTTGGGCGCTAAAGTTCCTTGAGTTTGGCGCTAAAGTTGTGAAACAAAAGCCGAACTAAATCAAACAATGAAACCCTAGTCTCCAAATTTTCCCGCTCTACACTCAGCCAACCAACTAACTCTGTTTCTCCGTGGACGGAGAATCGACGTCCCTCTCGGATTGCTCCTCTTTTCTGACACCAATCGTTAGCGCCGGAAGGTATGTTCTCGCGTGTTTGTCTCCTTTATCCTCCGAAAAGGCTTATGTGCAGTGTAGTAGTACTGATTTGTTGTTTCGTTTTGAAACACATATACGAATCTGTGTAGTTCATTACGTGCACTTGTTCTGAGACATTGTAAACTGATAATCTGATAGTTTGAATCTGATGAGTAATTTTCTTCTTCGTGTAATCTAGCTTCCAGCTTTATGCCGCAATTTTTAAGGCATTTTCAGGAAATATATCTTTGAGATAAGCGGATGTCATAACATTAACTTTAATTTTCAGATCCCAAAAGCCGACGTCCTTTTATTATCATTTTTGGATAAGTAAAAAGCTCAAGTTTACCTGAACAAAAAGGAAGTACAAAATTCTTCATGTCTAAGAGGCTAGGGCTAGTGGGCTGCAAATTTGCTTAGCGATTGTCCGTCTTTTAATCAACGAAGTTGTAAGCGTTAAATAATTTTTTTTGATATAAGTTTATTAGGAGTGTGAATTTTTTTTTGATGACTGAGAAATCTGTCCGGGGGCAACCCTTAGGACCAACCGCAGCCTTCAAAATCGGGGATAATGGGTTCGCCCCTCTACCTTTCTCCACTTAAATACCAAATTTGGCTCGCATGATGCAGGGCTCGATCACAAGGTCCTCAACCTTTAGGGCGTATTAGGAGTGCAATTTCCCTATTGAAAGGAGATCTGTTCAAATATTTTGTCACTTCTTTTGCAAATAGACCGGGTATTATTTTCCCAATAGGTCGCTAGAATCTGTCGAATTGTTGCTTATGCTATTCTTGAAATGATCTTATAATAATCTGGACATCCTTTGCTTGTCCCTCGCTCACTTGAGCTCAAAGATAATTGTAGGCTCTTTTAATAGAAGAATGAACTTGATATTTCCTTTCATATCTGTCGTTTAACAAAATATTATGATGGAGGTATTATTGAGATAGTTGCTACTTGCTTCTGAAGACTGAAGCCAAAACTTTCTCCTGTATCCTCTGTATCTTATACTAAAAGAGCTCTTCGATGGGATTTTAAGATGCAATCAAGGAATAAGTTTCAGTATATTTTCCTTTTGCTGGTCTGCTGTTGGCTTGCTCGTAGGTCACTTTTTGCTCGATATTCCCACAAGATTGGTATGGTTTTAGTTGTCAATCTCTGCTTGAACAGTGTAAATTGAGGTCTTGTTTTTGTGGTTCAATTAGTTTATGAATATTTTTTCCTCCATGGATTAGTGAGAGTAATTGGATGGTGGACTTCAGATTGCTTGATAATCATCCCATAGCCTGGATAAATTTGTTGTGGAAATTGGATATTTCAGTGCCGTAATTGGATATATTGGGTTATAGCATCTTTTTTTTCCCCTCTGGGAACCCTTTACAACTTGTTGTTTTACTAGGAGGTTATGGATTTCTTTCCTGTCGAGGTCATTGGCAACATATTGGGACGGCTTGAAGATGCACGAGATATTGTAATTGCATCTTTTACTTGCCAGAAGTGGAGAGAGGCTTGGAGGAATCATCTTCATACACTTACATTTAATTCAGATGACTGGCCTGTTTATGATGAGCCCATGAGGCGCAGACTTGAAGTAATTATAACTCAGACAATTTTCCAGACCAGTGCACTGCAATGTCTTTCAATAATCATGAAAAAAGATGTTGTTCTCTCTCCGGCTCCAGTGATTGCTTGGCTAATGTATACAAGAGAAAACCTTACGCCAATTGCATTTTAGAATGAATACCCCAAACCTTAATATACTTGAAAAATGTGGTCACCAGAGGTTGGAACTGTTGGATCTGGCAGAGATAACCATATCCAGAGTTGAATTTAGTTACCAAAAATTTTCTTGCTTGAGGTCTCTTTCACTGGAACATGTCACCATATCAGCTTTGGACCTGAGTCGTTTGGTCACTGCCTGCCCCAAAGTTGAGGTCTTAAATCTTGTTTGTCTGGATTTTGATGGTCCATCGGGCACAATGAAACTTCGTAGTAACTCTTTGAAAGATATCCGCATTCAAGGCATTCATATGGATCATTTGGATAAAATCATCTTGGAGGCTGATAGCCTTGAGAAACTGCAAATAAAAGATTGTGACCTTGAGATCTTTAAGCTTCTGAGCAAAGGGACGTTGAGACTCCTTGAAATGGATGACGTCTATAGCTTCCCTCTTGATATTGGTGAGAATGCTGAGAATCTTGAAATTTTGGAGGTCAGCAACTCCACAACATGGCTGTCCAATTTCCATCATATGATACAAAATTATCACAAGTAAGAAGGATGAGTCTATGTGGTGTTACGTTTGAAGATGAAGTTGAAGCTGTGGATATTGACTCTACTTCTGCTTGCTTTTCTCAATTAAGTCATTTAACCTTGACCTATGAACTCAGAGATTCACTTCAGTGTGGATTGCTCGGTTATTCTCAACTGGAAAATGTGGTTGTATTGGAGCTTGGCTGGAAAGTGATTACTGACCTATTCTCACATTGGGTAGTGGAACTACTGGAAAGGTGCCCTAATTTGAGGAAGTTGGTCATTCATGGGGCTGTGTCTCGAATCAAAACACAAGAAGAATGTCATATCTTAGCGAACTTCACATCCTTTATTGTAAAGCTTATGGGGAAATATTTACATGTGGATGTTCAGTTTAAATATGTATAGATTTTAGGAACTGTTGCATGGAATTCATTTTTTTTTTCCATTGTGTAATTGTGGATAGTGCAAGGAGGTCATGATGATGATCTTTATATAGTGGGTGATCGTCTTTCTACTTATTTGGGTAATACCTCTTTTTCCACATAAATATGTGCGTCAAGCTATTGTGTTAAGTTCACATATTTTGCATTCTTGGTTTGAATTTTTGTTACTAGTTATTGATTTGATGTGCATCTTAACAAATCTGTTTCTGTTATTTGCCATGTCTTTTTATCTTCTGCTTTCTCTTGTATTTTTCCTCGAGGATTTTCTTTCCTTTTCTGGTTCATGATTTATGTTTATTATAGATGCCACAAATTATCTACTTATGCCCCACGTGTAAAGTTATTAAATGTGTATGTACTTGTTGCCTCATCTCTTGAGGCTCATTTTGTTTCCTTTGTGTATATGCTGTTGTACCTTCTTTTATGAAATATCGATGTTGTCAACCATTTCCATGTTTGGTGGATTTTATGCATAAAAAAATTCATGTTACCTGCCTATTACCAAAGACGTGGTGGGATTGTTGGGATCCTTATATTCTAATTTTTATTTGGATAAGGTTGATATTCCTCCACCGTTAACCAGATTTCTAAATTCAAGTCTTGAGAATTGGAGAACCGTGCTTTACCATCTACTTTGATGCAAATTCATATTAGTCGGGCTAGCGGGTTTCAAATATAAGATGGTTGAGTTTAAGAAAGTAAACAAAAGCTCAAATTGATACTTGTTCAAACACAAGTATATAAGGTTCAAATACAACTATAATGACTATGACCTTCATTTGTCTTGTCCATTTATTTGCATGGCAAGGTAACTTGTAGATTACTAGATTTGAGCTCTATTTAATGAAACTCGCTTTGCGTTTTTGATTGATATATAAAATAAGAAAATAAAAAATCCTCTATATACTAGTAAATAATAGTAACTCTTTGAGCGAAGGAAAATGTATACTATATTTATATTGTAAACGAAAGAAAGTCCACTAGCACTCACAATTTCAACGTAGAAAAATGTTTTCTTGGGGTCGAAAAGAAAATTAAGTAATCAAGAGGAATTATGAAATGAAATCATGTTTCTTCATAAACTGCATATCTAAAATTAGGTTAAAGGAATAATAGCAAGTAGTCAGAAATCGTTTTTGCACAAAAATATCTAATTATTCTCACCTCTAGTATAAGAATACATATAAAATTCAGCATTGGCAATCTTTATTGATTTGCAAATCCAAATGATCCTGAATGGTGGTGGTGAAAATTGATTCGAAATCAACCAGAAGAATTCGCTGTATTTTAGGTGAAACTGTAACATTTCTTTTTCTGGTTTTCTTGGGTGGGAGAGGACATTTTTTCATCTCTGGAATTTTGTATTCCAATGAAGTTGGAGTTCCAAATCCACCATCTGAAGAAGATTTACATTTATTATTGTTCTTGATATCATCATAATCTGAATTAGTATCCTTTTCCTTTTCTCGTTGTAGATAAGAATCTTCATGATTATCATTTGGTACAGTTCCCCTGGATTTGATCATCTCTTTCATATTTTCTATGAAAAATATTTGAATTGAAAAGAGGAAAGTGATTGTTAACGTATCAAAATCACTATATTTCCAGAGCTTCTACAAAATTTGGACGTAATTGTATATGGTTTATGAAAAAGAGAGAAAAAGTCGTCTATTGATCTCTCTTCCACTGTCCATAAAGAATATTTATAGCAAGTGTAAATCCTACTATAGGGCTACAATTTTTACAGTATTTAAAATGTGATAATAATAAAATTATCAATTATGTTTATCATTAGAATTTTATTTTATAAGTGATTTAGTTGTCTGAATTATTTTAAACCGTCCATATGAAGTCGAACTCCCAAATACAATTCATTAGGTTAGGCGTATAAGTGAGTGAGTAAATGAGTAATAGTAGGAATTCGGCTTGAGTGAGTAAATGAGTGTAGTAGGAGTTAGGCGAGGGTTGGGGTTGTGGGGATCGGGGCTAGCTAGGGATTTAGTTGAGCGACTGAGTAGCTTTTTTTTTCTCTTCGGTTTCCCACTCGATGTCCGGTACTCGTATTGGAGCCCGACTATATTCGGATTCGCGCCGCGTAAGGCCTCATTCGGGTGGAAGCGCTCCCTACCAAGGATTTTTCCATACCTAGGGCTCGAACCCGAGACCTCTGATTAAGGGAAGAGCAGTCTCATCCACTACACCACATCCTTTGATGGTGAGTAGCTTTTCTATTCCATCTTTCCTTAGGGCCAGTTTGGAAAGCCACGTGTAATTACCTAGTTGTCTTGGTAATTACACATCCAGATAATTGTTCGTATAATAATTAGTATTAGTAGTCGCGCGATGCGCGAACATAAACAACGTCAAATTATGATTTGAATTATGTGCAAATAACCTTAAAATTAAATATTCTATATAGAAATTATAAATAATTATTAGATTATTAGATATTAATTGAGAAGCATGACATGAAATCATCTTTCAAATGTCATAGTGGATAACATATTATCTTTTTTTTCTATATCGTAATAATCCAATCCCTTGATTTTGGTACTTTATATTTTATTTTACGGACAATATTAAGGAAGACTAAACATAACATTGTGATCTGTCTTGTTTGAGCATAATAAGTCGTTATTTTAGCAAAATTCTTACTACCGCTTTATTCTCAAATTCAAATAAGTCTTATCCTTCTATATATTTAGAGAGAAATTTTTTCTCTTTTTGTTCTTTGCCTATAATTATTGCATTATTTATTACTTAATATTGTTATATTGTAATGTGATCTTTTATTAACTTGTAAATTGTCTTAATGTCTTACTTATGAACCTATCAATAATCATCAATAAATATACATTCTTTTATGCTTCAAATTTAATATATTCTTAAATTATTATTCTCTTATCCAGAACTTTTTCATCATTCAAATTTATCAATGAGTATTATTTAATAATTTAATTTATATATTTTAAATTTGTCAACGTACTATCTATAATTTCCTCTTTATACATTCTATTCTCTACTAAGAAATCTTAATTAGCTTTTTAATTACACAAATGTTTTTATCCGATACTCAAATAATATCACGTTTTATTTAAAAATATAGTTTTTAATTAGTCTAAAACTTAGAGCTTGTTTGGACATAAGAAAATTTTCTCTTTTTTTCAAAAGTTTTTCACCTTTTTCTGAAATCAACGTTTGTTCATAAACTGTTCAATTTTCACTTGAAGATACATTTTGGAAATTTTCGAAAATTTGAAAAACTCCAAAAACCTGCTTTTCAAAATTTTCACTCAAATCACCCACAAAACTTCAAAAACAACCCAAAATTATATTCATGTCCAAACACAACTCTAAATTTCAAATACCATTTTCACTCTTTTTGAAATTTTGCAATTCTTATGTCCACGCCCACTTAATACATAAGTTCTTTTATTGTTTCAAATCTATTGAATCTTCTTATAATTATTTTTTGTATTACATGCAATTAAATTTTCTTTCTCTCTTAGTTTCAAGATAAAAATTTAACTTTTAATTTTCATTAGTAAAATTACCTACATGAGATATTTATTTAATGTATTAAATTTTAAATTTCATATCAAATTATTATTTTTCTTTATCTAGCAAAACTTGAATTTTTTGATCATATTCATATTTTGTGCGTTCACATAATAACTTTAAGAATTTTTTAATCTCAAGTTCAATAGGCTTTTCCTTACTTTTTTGCTATAATGCTATCTAATATGTAATGTTATCATGTTTTCATGTTATTCTTTTTATTAAACTTTACACTTGTTTAATATTGTTGTCTAATACTATTTTTTAATATAATATATATATAGTTATATATGTAACTATTTGATACTAAACTAAATATTTATTTTATTTTAAACTATTGCTTGAAAATTTTAAATTATTTAAATTTATTAATAATTTTTATAAGTATTGTATACTTGATTTATTTTATTTTCTAAAGCTTCTTAGTATAAATATCCTCGCATTTTTTTTATTTAATATTTTAAAATTTTCTTTTATTTATTAGACTTTAGTTATGTGGTCTTATCCACATGCATGACATTTCTTATCATACTTAAACAAAATTTTCACATTTCAAATTTAAATAAATTTTAACCTTCTTTTTTGTATGATGAAATTTTTGAATTTTTTTCTCTATTTGTTCCTTAGTTTTGCTATTATATTATTCAATATTTAATTTTATTACTTTGTCATGTGACTTTTCATTAGCTTGTTTGAATATCTATTTTTACCATGTTAAGTTTTGTTCTTAATAAGTTTAAATTTTTAATTATATAAAAAATATTTATTACGTATAAAATATTCGTTTGCCCGATTTGTCAATATTACTATGACTTTATTATTCTTGTTATTAAAATATTTTTACCGATTATTTGATTTTTTCTTACCTTATAAATTATTTGTATATTTTGTGTCAGATCTTATTTTTGTCACGACCCAAATTCCCACCCTTTGGACCGTGACTGCGCCTAACGTTGAACCCGCTAGGC
>MDKH01038150.1:0-29613 GCA_005239495.1 Nicotiana undulata
TTCACTCTCATGTGTTGTAAGTTTCAGCTGTAGCGGCCAGAATTCTGCTGTCAGCGGTGGACATAAGCTACAGCGGTCCAGTTTTTTGCGGATAGCGTTTCCAAGAATCAAAGAAAGGGTAGTCTGATCCCCCTAGTTCCGCTGCAGCGGTCAAAATTCCGCTGTCAGCGGTGACCATTCTGATGCAGCGGTCCTTTTTTCGCTGACAACAGATTGCTTCTCTGTGCACTGTTTCATTCTCTGCTTCTAAGCTTTTATTTGGTACTCATGTACAATGTATTAACAATGCTTGAGACATGTTTGCAGAGAATGGTGAGATCAAGGGGAGGACCTGACAAGCAACCCGGGAGGTCCCAAACCGCATTGTTGTTAATACTAGGACTCCGCTGCAGCGGTCAAAAATCCGATGACAGCGGTCCTGTGTACGCTGCAGCGGACAAAAATACGCGGTCCATGTTTCTCAAGTTCAGAGAGTTCATTCTCAGGTGTTGTAAGTTTCCACTGCACCGACCAGAATTCCACTGTCAGCGGTGGACAAAAGCTGCAGCGATCAAGTTTTTTCCTGATAGCGTTTCCAAGAATCAAAGAAAGGGTAGTCTGATCCCCTAGTTCCGTTGCAACGGTCAAAATTCCGCTGTCAGCGATGAACATTCCGCTGCAGCGGTCCTTTTTCCGCTGACAACGGATTGCTTCTTAGTGCACTGTTTCATTCTCTGCTTCTAAGATTTTAGTTGGTACTCATGTACAATGTATTAACAATGTTTGTGACATATTTGCAGAGAATGGTGAGATCAAGGGGAGGGCCTGACAAGCAACCCGGGAGGTCTCAAACCGCATTGTTGTTAATACAGGACTCCGCTGCAGCGGTCAAAAATCCGCTGACAGTTGTCCTGTGTACGCTGCAGCGGACAAAAATACGCGATCCACGTTTCTCAAGTTCAGAGAGTTCACTCTCATGTGTTGTAAGTTTCCGCTGTAGCGGCCAGAATTCTGCTGTCAGCGGTGGACAAAAGCTACAGCGGTCCAGTTTTTTGCGGATAGCGTTTCCAAGAATCAAAGAAAGGGTAGTCTGATCCCCCTAGTTCCGCTGCAGCGGTCAAAATTTCGTTGTCAGCGGTGACCATTCTGCTGCAACGGTCCTTTTTTCGGTGACAACGGATTGCTTCTCTGTGCACTGTTTCATTCTCTGCTTCTAAGCTTTTATTTGGTACTCATGTACAATGTATTAACAATGCTTGAGACATGTTTGCAGAGAATGGTGAGATCAAGGGGAGGACCTGACAAGCAACCCGGGAGGTCCCAAACCGCATTGTTGTTAATACTAGGACTCCGCTGCAGCGGTCAAAAATCCGATGACAGCGGTCCTGTGTACGCTGCAGCGGACAAAAATACGCGGTCCACGTTTCTCAAGTTCAGAGAGTTCATTCTCAGGTGTTGTAAGTTTCCACTGCACCGACCAGAATTCCGCTGTCAGCGGTGGACAAAAGCTGCAGCGGTCCAGTTTTTCGCGGATAGCGTTTACAAGAATCAAAGAAAGGGTAGTCTGTTCCCCTAGTTCCGCTGCAACAGTCAAAATTCCGCTGTAAGCGATGAACATTCCGCTGCAGCAGTCCTTGTTCCGCTGACAACGGATTGCTTCTTAGTGCACTTTTTCATTCTCTGCTTCTAAGCTTTTAGTTGGTACTCATGTACAATGTATTAACAATGTTTGTGACATGTTTGCAGAGAATGGTGAGATCAAGGGGAGGACCTGACAAGCAACCCGGGAGGTCCCAAACCGCATTGTTGTTAATACAGGACACCGCTGCAGCGGTCAAAAATCCGCTGACAGTTGTCCTGTGTACGCTGCAGCGGACAAAAATACGCGATCCACGTTTCTCAAGTTCAGAGAGTTCACTCTCATGTGTTGTAAGTTTCCGCTGTAGCGGCCAGAATTCTGCTGTCAGCGGTGGACAAAAGCTACAGCGGTCCAGTTTTTTGCGGATAGCGTTTCCAAGAATCAAAGAAAGGGTAGTTTGATCCCCCTAGTTCCGCTGCAGCGGTCAAAATTCCGCTGTCAGTGGTGACCATTCCGCTGCAGCGGTCCTTTTTCCGCTGACAACAGATTGCTTCTTTGTGCACTGTTTCATTCTCTGCTTCTAAGCTTTTATTTGGTACTCATGTACAATGTATTAACAATGTTTGTGACTTGTTTGCAGAGAATGGTGAGATCAAGGGGAGGACCTGACAAGCAACCCGGGAGAGGCGATCCGTCAAGGGGTCGAGACAAAGGAAAAGAACAAAACCCATTGGGCCCGACACAAGCAATTGGAAAGAAACAAAAGAGGAAAAGAAGAAGTCCTGAAGAGTCGGGGTCTAGTGAGTACTTGCCCTCCCGGGAAGCTTCAGAGGGACAGAGTGGAGCAGCTTTAGCAGCTGCATTATTAAAGCGAAGGAGACTCATCAACGAGCCCACTAGCTCTGAGTCTTTTGATGACTTCTCTAGTAATTCAGCCACTCTTCCCGAGGGAACAGGTGCAACAGCCCAATCAGCAGCCCCTCCTTCCATCAACCTCGAAAGCCCAGATGAGGGTCCTGATGATGGAAGGGGTGGAGACACTTAAGTACAAATTGCTGGTGTTCTTAGGACCAGAAACCCGTCTGTGTGGCAGGATCGGTTTGTTTTTAAAATGGCTTACCACCAGTTTAGAGAATGGTGGCTCCAGAGATCTCTCATCCTAGAAATTCCTTTCATCATCAAAGACCTCCTACCCCTTCACCGCAATGTGAAGAAGCAGTTTTTAGAAAGGCAGGGGTGGGACCTTTTTAATGCCAAAGTGGTTGATGCCAATGAATACGTGGTGAAGGAGTTACATACAAATTTGGCACTCACCAAAAGTACACATACCTCACCAAGGTTCGCAACCACAAAATTATGTACAATGGCAAAACTTTTAATGACTATGCAGGTTTCGTATATGAAGATGAGACTTGTTACTTGGAGAAGGTGGATATGAAATACTTGGCTCGTCCGTGGTTGGCCTTAGTCATATCTACCCCTGGAACTACACCGGCATGGTTGGTTGCAGGCACCCCTATCAGAAGGAACACATTAAGCTTTGAGGCTATATGATGGGCCACCTTTGTATGCAGTAGGATAGACCCAATACTCCATGATAGTGACATGACCCTTTCTAGGGAGGTGATAGTGGGTTGTATTATTGATGGTATCGCGATTGACGTGGGGAATATCATGTCTAGGGTGATAGACCGAATTGTGTAGAAGAATAAGGCTTCCTATCCTTTTCCCAACTTCCTTACTATGTATTTCCGGGACAACGATGTTGAGGGGAAGGATTTTGACACTTTTGTAAAGCCCTAGTCTGCTTTCTCATGGTACAGTTTGAAGGGGTCAGACAACCCCAAGGCAAAAGGGAAAGCCACCTCATCTGCAGCCTCTGGTTCTTCCACAACCACAAAGCCTTCCGTTGCTGTTGAAGGCTCTATTACTTCGGAAGGCCCCACTGCTGCTGCTGTCCGTGAGCCTCTGTCAGATCCTGCTATGCCCATACCAGTCTCAGTGCCATCATCTTCCACTTATCCTCAGACGACCCTGAAAGTGTCTCAGACTCTAGTTGGTATCACCAACTGGCTGCAGGTAGCTTCATCTAGACTTTCTGACCTTTCTTCTACAGTTGCAGCCCGGTTAGCTCTGGAACCCATTGCATTGCCTCCTACTCTGGAGGATACATTGAAGAGCCTGGTGGATAACCAAAAGAAAATCATGGAGACACTGGAGAAGCAAGCAGAGGAGATCACTTACTGGGGAAAGTATGTGAAGAAGATGAAAAAGTCCCAGGATGATATGAAGAAGGTACAAAAGAAGATTCATGAGACTCAAGCTGCTTTGGTGAAGGAGGTGGCAAAGGTCGCAAATGCAGGGGACATCCCCCTTGATCTTTTGTTAGGAGAGTCAGAGCCCACTGAACAGGCCACACATGTTGATGAGGTAGACCTTCCACCAGCCCCAGTTCGTAGGAGAGCCATCCCACAGACTGATGATATGGAGATTCAGCTCGAGGAGCCCGAGGGCCAGGCATCCATGCTTCCACAGGATCCTGCTATCACCATTGGCACAATGCCTTCTTCATCAGCCCCAGTTAACCCTTCACCTATGCAGCCTGAGGCACCATAGGGAGTTTCCTTTTACTCTCTCTCACCCCTTTCCCCTGATCTATATTTTGGCTAGTTAGCATTGAGGACAATGATAACTTTTATTGGAGGGGGTGGCCTCTATTTGGTAGTTGATGATTTCAGACAATTTTTATGATTTTTGGGTTGTAATAACTGTTGATACTTTTTTTATTTCCCTATTTACATTCCCGTACTTTTACTTATTGGTATGTATATATTTAGATTCCCTACCCTATCATATGTATATATGCATCCCCTATTGTAAATATTCATTTCTGATTTCCGTATTTTCTACTTTATAACTTCTTTAGCTTTTTCCATTTGTAGTCTAACTTCTTATTTCATTTAGTAGCTTATTTTTAATTTATTACTTCTTCTTTTACTTTTTCTCTATCAATAAGCCCATGGTTTTCTTAAGGCCACGGTTCTTTCCCCGGGTGGAAATTGTACGAACCGGGTGTCTCTTCCTTATGATAGACGGTGTGACGACCTTCTTAAGGGACTGAGTCAGTTTTTCATTTTTGTTTTTGTTTTCTTTTGTTTAGGTAGTAGTGAATAAATGTGATTCAAATAAATCTTCACTTGGCACCAACAAACTTACCTTTGACCTCATGGTTAAAGACAGATTATAGATGAGGCCAGTTCTAGTTGTGACCCTTAGAATCTTGAGTTGACTAAAAACTGTTGTCAGTTGGTGTTCATGGCCATATTTGAGTCTTCAATTTGAACCAAGTTTGTTTTGGGCCCTAGACTCGATACTCTTTAGCAATCCTAAGGTTTGTGAGGTGAGGTTTGAAATTCCATATCCCGAGTGCCGTGCCTGAAAGTCTAGAACTTGTCCCGAGTGTTTTTCTAGGCGAAATCCTAAGTGAGCTCGACTTGTGAGATGATCATAGGCCTTCCTTGATTCCCTACTGAAATTGAAAGACTTCCTTAGCCTACCTTGATAAGATCCCTAGTCAACCCCTTTTGAGCATGAGCCGATTTGATCAAACAACCATATTGCAAACCTTCATCCATTCTCAAATAACCCTCTCTTGGCACCCATTCTTTCCTTGAGAACTCTTGATGAATAATAGGCAAAAATCATAAGTTTGGAGGAGAGATGAGGAAATGCATAGTGATGAATGGCTTGGTTATGTAAAAAGTATCCAAAGAAAAGGTTGAAAAGAAAAATGAACCAAGAAGAAAATAAAAAGGGTGAAAGAAAAAGCAAAGGAAAAAGCAAAAAGATGAAAAAGGGCTTGAAATGATGGAAAAGAAAAGAAAAAGGGAGAAAACTGATCCCCAAGGAAAAGAAGAGCGACAGTGAGTCTCTCTAAGTTCCCCAAGGAAACTGTGTGACTCAAAGAGTCAAGAGTAATATGTGCAAAAATGTGAAAACTTAGAGTGCTTAAGGGAAGATGTGCTACCAAAGTTCATCATGACCAAATCCAATCCAAAAAGCCTCCATTACATCCCGGCAAATCCCTATAGGATCTCAAGTTGAGTGAGCTAACATTAGTGGTGATTCAGACAAGGGGAAAGCCTATGGTACTTAACGCCGGACTTGAGGTATTCTTTTGAGAGTGAAGAGAGCACCCCATGATAAACCAAACTTTGAGAGTTCATACTTTATGGTGAGATGAGCCTAGGGAAAGTAAAGGAGAAAGAGTCTGGGTTCCACACTGATTGAGGTGAAATAGAGAAGCTCTATGACGACTTGAGTCAACTCTTGAAGCTTTGGTGTCACATTAGATCTAGTGAACTAGAAAATCATTGCATTAATTTGTCAATAATGCATTTATGTTGAGGGTAATTGTTAGTCCCAATTGAAGCTTGATGAATCACATCTTAATGGATGAAATACTTTCTCTTTTCTTGATTACGCAGGTGAGAGTTATTTTGTTTTCTTGAGGACAAGAAAAGACTTAAGTTTGGGGGAGTTGATAACTAGTGATTTGTGCTATTCTTTACTCCCATTTCCTTAGGTTTTTAGGCAAATTTGATTAAAATTATAACGACCCGGTCTGTCGTTACGTAGAACCTGCATTAAAATTATTGTTATGGACTTGTTATAGATTGGTTATACTGTTATTGATGTGTTAGAGTTGGTAGGCTTGAAATCAGAATGGTTGTAGTGAGAGTTTAGTCATTCAGCCTTTAAAAATAGCCTTAAAATGGGAAAAGTCAACTAAGAGTTTAGGCTAGAATTGGCGAAAGTTAGTTTTGGCGATTTCCGGTTGGCAGTGGAAAATAGGCTATTGGGGTCGGAATGGAATTCCGACAGTTGGAGCAGGTTCATAATGTCATTTTGGATGTGTCTACAAATTTTCAGGTCAATCAGAGTTGTTTTGGGTAGTTTCTGCATCGTTGGTGGAATTTAGAAGTTTCAATGTTCATAGGCTTGAATTCGATGAGTTTTTGGAGTTTTGATGTTGTTTTGGATGTTTCAAAGGGTCGACTAAGTTTGAATGATCATATATGATGCGTTGGTATGTTTGGTTGGGGTCTCGAGGGGCTCGGGCTTGATTTCGGATGGCGAACGGGGAATTTGGACTTGGCAAAATGCAGCTTTAGCTGCTGTTCTAATGTTTCTCGCACCTGCGGAAGGGGAGCCGCAGGTGCGGTCCCGCATGAGCGGACTTGGCTCCGCAGGTGCAAGAATGGGCTGGGTTGAGGAGTTTCGCAGGTGCGAGGAAATTGTCGCACCTGCGAGGTCGCAGGTGCGGAAGAAGGATCGCAGGTGTGGATTTGGGTGGTCCTAGATGAGACCGCAGGTGCGGAAGGATCATCGCACCTGCGAAACCGCAGGTGCGAGAAATGGGTCGCAGGTGTGAAATCACTGTGCAGTAAGTATAAAAACCAGCCTTCGCGAATTGTAACCATTTTTCTCAATATTTTATCCGGGTTTGAAGCTTTTGAAGGGTTTTTGAAGAGGGAATTCGATAGTTCATCGTGGAGGTAAGATTTTTGGACTCTAAAATCGTTAATACATGATTAAAGGTCGGATTAATGGTGGAAAAGTTGGGAAAAATCAGTGGAAAAGTTGGGAAAAATCAGTGGAAAAGGGGTAGTTTGGGCTTGGGATTTAGAGGCTTTAGAATGAGGATTTGAGGGGTCATTTGGACTCCGATTTCGGTGTTCTTGGTATGTATAGACTCGTGGGAGGATGAGGATTATTGTGATGTAAATTTTATCGAATTCCGAGATGTGGGCCCGGAGGCCGGGTTTGATCAATTTTGGGAATTTTGAGTATTTTTGATAGATTTTGATTAGGATTCACCTCTTAGCATATAATAATGATGTACACTTGATTGTTGGTAGATTTGGAGCTCTCGGAGATCGAATTTCGAAGAAAAGGCGTTGCGGAGTAGTGTTTTAGCCGGTTTTGAGGTAAGTAACGTCTTCAACCTTGGAACTGAGGGTTCGAAACCCCAAATTATCTGATAATTGATGTTAATTAAGGTGACGCACTTGCCAAGTGACGGGCATGCAGGCGTTGACCGAATGTTTGTGGCCTGGCTCACCCCATGGCACTGTCTAAGGGTTTTTTCATACTGATATTGGTACTGTGAAGGTAGAGACTTCCTTGAACATATTAGAAATCATGATAAGTGTAATTGCTAAGGCTTCATGCCAATGTGTTTAGACTGAAACGGTCAATTGTTGCTGTCTCTATCTGTAGTTATTTACTACCATGCACTCAGTCCTATTGTAGCATACATCTCAATGCCTCAGTCTCAGCATTTGTTAATTATATTGTATTATAATTGTTTGGGCTGAATTATACATATTTGAGAGCATTGTGAGTGAGACGTGAAAGTATTGACTGAGTGAGGCCTAGAGCCAGATTTTTGAGACAGTTATGAGATCGGACTGCACACCGCATCGATCTTGAATCATACCTTTGTTGGTTTGATATAGCGCTTGGGCTTATAGGAGCCCCTCCAGAGTCTTTACACCCCCAGTGAGCGCACATATATTGAGGGATGGATCTTCCCTGGACATGGATCTTGTCCGAGTGATATGTTCCGGAGATGGATCTTCTCCGTGGTGTCTTGTTCCGGAGATGGATCTTCTCCGTGGGGCTGGATTTGCCTATCTTATTCCTCAGTACCGAGTGACTATGTCACTATGTTTATCCATATTCTGGGATGGATTTTCCCTGGGCATGATGGCCAATTCGAGTACTGAGTGGACTCCCTTATGAGAGTGGATACTGTATATATAGCATTCCTGATTTTACACGAACACCTGCAAGTTTACAGACATAACTCGGTGCATTTTGCTTACTTTCTACTATATTACTGTCATGTTCAAACTATATGGTGTTGTTCAAATTATCGGAGGTTTATTCCGTCACTACCTCTCAGCCCATAAATTGTTTTCGTTACTTATTGAGTTGGTGTACTCACGTTATATCCTGCACCTTGTGTGTAGATCCAGGTACATTGAGATCCAGCTTTGGTCAGTGAGTCGTAGCAATTTCATCGGAGTTGACGAGGTAGCAGCTGGCGACCGTGATCTCGTCATCTCTTTCCTTTCTACCTGTCGTATTGATTTTCAGACTATGTTGGTCATTTATTTTGGGTTTTGTTTATGTATTAGTAGCTCATGATTGTGTGACACCGGATCCAAGGCTGTAGTATTTAAATTTTGTTTTCCTTCCTTAAATTGTTTCCAAATTATGAATTTCCACTATTAATGATTTGGATTTATTAAAAAATGAGCATTTTTCTCCAATAACTGAACCTAGAACCGTTTTAGTTAGGTGGTTGGCCTGGTTCCACGACAGGCGCCATCACGACTCCGAAATTGGGTCATGACAAAAATACTCCCACATTTTGATGCAAGTTGTTTGAATTGCATGGATTGAGTTGATTTGTGAATATTGATCCAAAAAGGTCTCAAAAATAGCAAAACTCTAAAGCTCTCAGAACCCAGCAGAACCGCTGCAACATTCACTTTTCCGCTGCAGCATTTGTCATTTCGCTGTAGCGGATTTCTCACCGCTGCCCTGTTAACAAACTTCAGAGAAGGTTATTTTGTTGAGGCCATCACTGCTGACCGCGCTACTTTTCCAATGCAGTGGTTTATCTACCGTTGCAGCGTCCACTATTACGCTGGGCGCGTTTTGTGAACTTCAGAGAGTCAGCAAGAGTAGGGATTCAAACTTCCGCGGTCAGCGGTATTATTCTGCTACCGCATTTTTTCCACCGCTGCGGCGTTTCATTATTCCGCTGGATGCGAAACAGAGATTTAGAAATGCTACACAGTCGAAGACCGTTGCAGCGTCCATTATTCCGCTATAGCGGAAGCCTATCCGCCGCAGCGCTCAGAAATACGCTGGGAGAAAATTCTCCGTAGGGGAAATTAGGTCTAGTATTTTCAGCCGAGCGTAATAGATCTTTTTCTCATTTTTAGGTCATCAGTTGTTAGGAGGAACACGTGAATAGTGGTTTTTGTTCAATTTGAGTATTTTTGTCATACTTCTTACAATAGTTCTTCAATTTCTATCTTGTAATTTACATTTATGAGCTTAATTTCATCTTCTACCTTAGTCTTCGTCAATTATGAATAGCTAGACCCTTAAGCTAGGGTTGTGACCTAACCCTACTGTGGGTAAGTAATGGGTCTTCAATTTTAGGATGATTTTGTGTATGGGTGTTTGGGTTTTAGCCTAATTTATGCATGAATCTCATATTTAGTGGTTGCAAACACTATTTCATGCCTTAATGACTAGGGTTACTCTTGAGAAAGATGACCCAAGTCTAGGTAATTAGGCTAACAAGGTATTGGGGTGAACTCAAGAGATTGATAGCCCTAGTAAAAGGGTGGATGCTAGAGATGGCTACACCCGACTTGAGAAAATTCATATGATTTAATGAAAACACCCAATTGTGCTTGAGAAGGACAATTTTGGCAAAGTCACCCAAATTACCGAGAGGTATTGGTTGAGCAACTTAGCATGAGGTTATTCCATTCACCCATAACTCACAAGGTTATTCTCAATTTTTGATCCCATCATTCACTCACCTAGGAGTAAGTCATAGCCCTAGTGCTTTTAATCAACTGATAAAATCCACAAAAAGATTATAGATAGCTAGTTCATAATCTCTTTTAGTTTAAACCTTAGCATAATTACAAAACCCTTTTGATGAGAAGTGTAATTAAGAGCATGACACGCCACTAGATTATTTAGACACTCAACTCCCACATACATAGCTCCCTGTGAAAATCGATCCCGACCCGTTCGGGTAAAAGCTGCTTCGACCCCTTCCTTGCTACTCTTTAGTGGTATAGGTGGGATCTGATCACTCCCACGGTGATATAAGGAAAGATTGTGATTCATTTTATGATTTGAGTCTACGGTAGTGACTCTTGTTGACTTTTTCCCATTTTTTTGTACTTGTCTTTGATTGTTGTTTTTGTAACATACTATTAATTGTCTTTCTCCGTGTTACACAATTTGTTTAGTTCTGTGTAGATAATCTTGTTGAACTATTTGTTTCTTCAATTGTTGTCTTTATTACGTTGTACACTTTGCGGTGACCATTTATTATGTGCCATTCATTGCCTCTACTCTTACTTGTTGACTTGAATTCAGGTAGAATGCTTGCACAAGAATACAAATAAATAAACCACCCATATCTTTCTAAGAAGATGAATCCTAATGTTTTAACCATTTACATGTACTCCCGTATACTTGCCTTATGTGTGAGAGTTATCATGTTGGCACGTGAGTTGTCCGTGTAGTCATGAGTCATTGTTATTGTTGGCATGTGAGTGGTCCGTACGGATATTAGATATTATCACTCCCTTTGCATGTGAGTCGCTCGTGTTGTTATGAATTGTAATGAGGGCACAAGATGCCAGGTGACTAGGGTTACAAATTGGGACACGTGATTTGTGATTTTTAAGTATGGTACCTCATGGAAATTCTTGGATAAACCGGGTGTGAGAGTGGTTTTTCCTACTGAGTAGTCAGTTGTTTTCCTTTATTTGGTTTCAATGGATTGAACTGTGTTCATCTTACTCTATATTGTTATTACCTGTTGTGCCTCGATGCTACTGTTGCTTTTAGTCCCTTATACAAACATTGTATCATTATTGTCATCATGCCTAGCTTATTATTGGTATTGTTCCCTGTTAGTTCTATATTTATACATGCTTAGGTTGTTTAGTCCAGTGGGTGTCTCGACTGTTCCCCGTCACCATTCCACCGAGGTTAGCCTTGATACTTACTGGATACCGTTGTGGCGTACTCATACTACGCTTCTGCACATTTTTGTGTAGACCCGGGTGTCTTGGTTATTGTTGATTATTAGGTAGCGGCTGGAGAATTTGCTTTTGAGACTCAAGGTAAATTTGCCGTCGCATTCGCGGGCCTCAAAGTTTGCTTATGATATTGTACTTGTACTATTTAATTCTATTATGAACAAATGTATTTAGGGATTTACTAGCAACTCAGTAGAGCTTATGACTTGTACTACTAGTTTAGGATTGCAAGTTATCTGTAAAGATTCTATTTCCTATTTATTAGTTGGAGGTTGAATTCTTCTATTAATTTAGTGAGTGCTAGGCTTACCTAGTCATAGAGACTAGGTGCCATCATGACATCCTACAGAAGGAAACTGGGGTTGTGACAAATTAGAGTTCTAAATTTCTCAGAAGTCATTCTTTAATTAATTAGTTAGAGTCTCAATATTTATAACTAGGGACTGTCATCAAGCTCAAGGTGAGTGATCACTGGACGAAAATAACGTAATACCGTGTTTATTATGCTTTTTTGTTTTTTTTTTGTTTCAGATAGCACACGACGCTTAATAATTAGCTCAAGCTCCAAATGAGCAAGATGATGGTCACGCATAAATTGAGACAGGATGTGCACAGGACAACATATATTGTACAATAAATAAGTCATCCAACGATACATCGTTACATAGTAGGACCATGTATGGGTTCCCTACGAGCATGAGACAAATGGTGTCTTTTATCCATAAAATCTTACAGGCACACAATAGTCGAAGATAGCTGACATACTTTCATAAACTCTTGAATGAATAGGGGATAAGAATATTATGCTAGGTTATTTCGAGAACTCCTAGAGTTGTCAAAATTTAAGGTGTTGTGGGTGTATGAATATCGAGAAGGTTGAAAGGGCTATTCATAAGATGAGCAAGGGAAGAGCATTAGGGCCGGATAAGACCCCAATGAAATTCTGGAAGAGCGAGAATAGGGCGAGTTTGGAGTGGATTACTTAGTTGTTTAATGTCATATTTTGGACGACGAAGATGCCCGAAGAATGGAGATGGAGTATGATGTTCCTGTTATACAAGAACAAGGGTGATATTAAATTGCAATAATTATAGGGGTATTAAGCTGCTAAGACATACTATAAATGTTTGGAAGAGGGTGGTAGGATAAGGGTGAGGAGGGATATGTCTATTTTCGAGAATCAGTTCAAATTCATGCAAGGACAATCGACTGCGAAAGCCATTCACTTTGAGAGGAGTAGAGAAATATAGGAGAGAAAGAGGGACTTTCATATGGTGTTCATTGTCCTAGAAAAAGCATAAAATAAAGTCCCAAGATAAGTTCTATAGAGATGCTTGGAAGCTAGACGTGTACCTGTAGTGCACACTAGGGCGATTAAGGACATATACGATGGAGTCAAGACCGGGGTACAGATAGTGGGAGGAGACTCATGTCACTTCCTATCAAAGATAAGATTGCACTATGGATGAACTCTTAGCCCATTTTTATTTGACTTCGTGATGTATGAATTGATGCATGACATCCAAAGAGAGGTGCCATTGTTGCATGCTATTTGCAAATGACATAGTACTGATTGACAAGACATGAGGTGTTGTTAACACAAGACTATAGATTTAGAGACAGTCCATGGAGTCTAAGGGTTTCAGGTTGATCAGGATTAAGATAAAATACTTGAAATGTAAGTTCATTAACGTAACTTATGAAGAGGATGTGGAAGAGAGCGTTGATACATAAGTTATCCTAAAAAGAGAAAGTTTCAAGTATCTTGGGTCAATAATTCAAGTTAATGGGGAGATTGATGGTGATTTCACACATCATATTGGAGCGGGGAGATAAAATGGAGGCTCGCATCCAGTGTCTTGTGTGATAAGAATGTTTCACCAAGACTTAAAGTTAAGTTCTATAGAGTGGTTGTTAAACCTACTATATTGTATGAGGTAGAGTGTTGCCCAGTCAAGAGCTCTCATCCAAAAGTTGAAAGTAGAAGAAATAAGGATGTTGAGATTTGTGGGCATACTAGGAAAGATAAGATTATGAATGAATACTGTAATGACTCGACCATTTGTTTTGTGTATTTTGAGCCCCGTTTCATTATTTGATGCTTTCCCTATGTCTGTTTGTTGTTTTGTAACTTGTGGGATGGGTGGTTTGGTTCCGAAAAGGTTTGGGAGTGAATTGAACGCTTGTTCTATTGCTGGAAGCTTAAGTTGTACTCCCTTTGTTCCAGTTTATGTGAACCTATTTCCTTTTTTGTCTGTTCCAAAAAGAATGACCCCTTTTTAAATTAGGAAATAATTTAGCTTGAACTTATAATTCCACCATTAATGAGAAGCATTTACAACCACACAAATACTTTGGGCCCCATTTTGACTTGTCTAGGACCACAAATTCAAAAAGTATTCATTTTTTCTTAAACTTCGTGCCCAATCAAACAGGTTCACATAAATTGGAACAGAGGAAGTAATAGTTTACCAAGGTTTAACTTTTGTGAAAATGAACATGGATTGGTGATTTGATGGTTCCAATAGATTCATATAGTTATTCTAGACTCAGGCGTATATTCAAATTTGAATTTGGAGGTTCCCAGGATATTTAGGTTATATTTGCCAAAAGTTGGCAATTTGAAGGTTTGAAAAGTTCACAATTTTAACCTAGAATTGACTTTGAGGGTATCGGGTTCAGATATGTTACAAAATATGGAATAGGTTTGGTTTTCCATTTGAAACATGTGTACAAAGTTTGGTTGCATTCTGAGTTGATTAGGCATGAATCGGTTCCTTGGTGTTGAATTATGGAAGTTCTTGAAATTGAAGTAATGCAACGTGGGCTTTGATACTTGATTCTTGATTGTGGATTTTGTTTACGATCTGAGCTTACGAGCGAGTTCGTGTGATATTTATAGACTTGTATGGATGTTTGGAGTGGGGTCCGAGGGGCCCTGGTGAGTGTCAAGTTGATTTTGGAAGTTGGGATTTTTGCTAGTGCTGCAGATATTGAATTTGCGATGTACAACTCGCATTTGTAGACCATTGGTTGCATTTGTGATGTGTTGTGACATCTGCTTTTGCGAAGGGTGATTCACGACATTTGGTATCTTTTGTGTGACTCCTGTTCGCGTTTGCGATGACTGATGCTCTTAGGGCCTAGTTCGCATTTGTGACCCCTTTTTCGCATTTGCAAGGTTCATATTTGCGATACCCATTGTCGCATATGCGACACTTGCAACTGGGTTATAGAGAGCCATTTTAGGATTTTGGCTCATTGTCTCGTATTTTGACCCAGACTTGGGAGAGGCGATTTTTGCTTGGATATTTTCACACAAGGTTTTGGGGTATGTAATTTTTATACATTTTTGGTATTATTAGGAGAATCTATATTGCTCTTTAACACCCAAAATATGGAATTTCGAGGAAAGTTGTTTTGGGGGGGGGGGGGGGGGGGGGGGGGGGGGAGGGGGGTTCGTACAACCTAAGAGAATAAAAATTTGAGATTTGAGGTATGATTAGGACCTGGTTTTGGAATATAATCAAATATTTGGACCGTGGGGTTATGGTAGTAGGGATCTACCCCTTGACTCGGGTTTTAACCATGTGGGCCCCGGGTGGACTTTTTAGAAATTGAATAAAAATGAAAACTTTATTGTTTGAAATTGATTCTTATAGCCTTGTTGACGTGGTTGAGTTGTTTTTTGCGCTAAATGTGACCCATTCTGAGGCCGATTTGAGAGGCAAGGGATAGTTTGAGTTTTAATTCTCACGCTTTGAGGTAAGTATCTTTCCTAGGCTTGGCTTGAGAATATTTCCTCGTAGGTTATAATGTTTCATATATATTGGGGATGAGACATATGTGAAGTGACGAGTACATATGCGCACACCGTAATTATTCATGATCCGTGTATATTCTAGGCTATTATTGGCCTTGTTTTACTATCATAGTTTTTTGATAATGTATTTCATTTACTTGTTTAACTGAGTGAGGTATTATTTATTCTAGTAATTATGTTTAAGTTGTTACTCATCTGTATGAGACAAGATAGGTGTGACAACTCGACCAGTCGTTTTGAGTATTGTAGCCCCGTTCCTCCATTTATTGTTTATTATTAGTTCATTGGTGGTTATAAAATTTTCCGGGGTGGTAGTTTGGTTCCGGGGATGTTTCGGAATGAATTGGGGCACTTAGTCCCATTGTTGGAAGCTTTAGTTGAAAGAGTTGACCAGATATTGACTTATGAGTAAACGACTTCGGAATTGTGTTTTGATGATTCCGATAGCTTTGTATGGTGATCTTGGACTTAGGAGTATGTTCGGATATTCATTTGGAGGTCCGTTGGTCATTTTGGATTGAATTAAGTTTGACCGTGAGTTGACCTTGTTGATACCGGGCTCGGATGTTGGTTTAGAGGGTTGGAATAAGTATGTTGTGTCGTTTATGACTTGTGTGCAAAATTTGAGGTCAATTGGATTAGTTTGGTGTGTTTCGGCATTGGCTATAGAAGTTGGAAGTTCAATAGTTCATTATGCTTGAATTGGGGTGATTCATTTTTCGATGTTGTTTGAGGCTTCGACTAAGTTTGTGGTGTTTTAGGACATGCGATATGTTTGGATGGGGTACCAGGGGCCTCAAGAGTGATTTAATCATGTTCGGCTAATTTTTGGACTCGTTGGACTGTTTAAATAGTTGTATCTTGTTTCCTTATTCACGTTCGCGATGGAGGTCTCACTGTCGTGAAATGTACTTAGGTGACTGGTGAAGTTTGTTCATCGAGATCGCAGGAAGATGGATGCGTTTGTAAAGGTCTAGCAGGTCTGTGTATTGCGATCGCGAGAAGGGACTTGCGTTTCGTAGAATGATGAGGTCGGTTGGACACCGGGAACGTAAGCCTTCGTGTTCGCGGGAGAGGGGTCGCGTCCGCATAGGTATTGGACCAATGGTCATCCGGTTCACGACAAAGGCATCGCATCGTGTAAGAGGAATTTACAACTGAGGCATTTTCCCCGTTCACAAAGAAGAGCAGCCGAGCAAACTATTTAAAATCCCAAATCGTGGGTTAGAGTAATATTTCATATTTTGACTTGTGGAGCTCGGACAGGGGTAATTATTGTCAGGGATTTCACTGTAAATCAAGAGGTAAGCAATTTTTGATCACTTTTATCGAATAATATTGAATACCCATTTATTCCTACACCAAGATTATATGCTTTAAGGTGAAATTTGGGGGATTTTGGATTGGAGATTAGAGAGTAATATTTGGGGGTTCGAGGGTCGATTGGTGGTCGAAATTGGATGATTTTTTAATGGTTGGATTCATTATTGAATGGGACTTCGGATTTTGTGAATTATGTCGGATTTTGAGGCGTGATCCTAGGGATGACTTTTGGGTTGACTTTTTGAATTTGTTTAAATAACTTAGTTTTATAGTATAGATTTGATTCCTATAGCTTGTATTGATTACATTAAGTTGTTTGTGACTAGATTCGAGTCGTTTGTAGGCCGATTCGCGAGGCAAGGGTTTGTTGGAGAATTGAATTGCGCACTTTGAGGTAATTAACACTTCTTAATTTGGTACTAAGGGTATGACTTACTGGAATACATGTTATATGTTGGTCTTGGGGTGATGCACAAGCTAGGTGACGGGCGTGTGGGCGTGCACCATGGATATTATTACTCGGTTGATTCTGTTATACTGTGTTGTTATCTAAACTCGTTTTATCATTGTAATTCCTACGTGTTAGAGTAATTGAGATGTGATCCATGTTAGAAATCATGTTTACACTATGTTCTTATTCTGTTCAGACACACTAAGGTTATTTTTGTTGTTGAGTTATTTGCTTAAGTTGCAATAACGTACTCAGTCATATTTATTCATTTACATATCATATCTCAGTCTCTGTTCATTTACTGTTACATCATGTTATCGTTGTTTGGGTTGAGTGGTATGGGATTTGTGAGCTCGTGAGACTAGAGAGATTGATGACTGAGTTGGGGCCTGAGAGCCGGATTGTAAGTGATATTATGGATCGGACTGCACACTGTAACATGCCATATTGGCTTTATATATTATTATTATTATTATTATTATTATTATTATTATTATTATTATTATTATTATTATTATTACTATTTATTTATTTATTTTTATTTTTATTATTATTATTATTATTATTATTATTATTGTTATTATTATTACTATACTATTTATTTATTTATTTATTATTATTATTATTATTATTATTATTATTATTATTATTATTATTATTATTATTATTATAGATCGGACTGCACGCCGCAACATGCCGTATTGTAACGACCCGACCAGTCATTTCGGGAATTTAAGCTCCGTTCGGTGGCGTAAGGTCTTGGACAGCCTCACATTGTGTATATCGACCTGTGTGCGGGGTTAGATTCAGTTACCGGATAATCCAGAGTCGAATTGAAAAAAAAAATTCAGTTTTGGAAGCTTAAGTGATGAAAGTTGACCGGAGATTTGACTTTTGCGTAAACGGACTCGGAATGAGTTTTGGTTAATGTCAATAGCTTCCTATGAAGATTTTTGACTTAGGTACGTGCCCAGAATTGGATTTGGAGATCCATAGAGTGATTTGAGGTAATTTGGCGAAAGCTAGAATTTCGGCGTTTCTGGCTGATAGGTGAAATATCGATATCGGGCTCGGAATGGAATTCCGAGAGTGGTTGTAGGTGCGTTGTGTCATTTGGGACTTGTCTGCAAAGTTTCACGTCATTCCGGGTTGAATTGAAAGGTTTCGACGCGAGTCTTGATACTAGAAGTTTTGAAAATTCATAAGTTTGGATTTTGGTTTGATCCGTCGTTTTAGTGTTATTTTATGTGTTTTGAAACCTTGAGCGACTCCGTGTTAGGTTATATGACTTGTGTGTGTGGTTGGACGGGGTCCCGGGGGCCTCGGGCGTGTTTCGGATGGGTGTCGGGTCCATTTTCCTTATTTTTGAACAGCTGAAATTGCCTTCTGGTTTCCCTCTATGCGATCGCATAGAGTCTCTTTGAGAAGACCAGATTTTCCTTCAGTGCGATCGCAAATGCACATCCTCGATCGCATACCTCCACAGACCATACACTCTGCGATCGCATCTTTCCCTTCGCGTTCGCACAGTATAATATAGGGCTGGGCAATAGACATTGTTTCTTCTTCGCGATCGCATAGCATCTCTGCGTTCGCAGTGTGTCCTTACCCTCCTTCTCCGCGTTCGCATACCCCTTGTCGCGTTCGCGGTGCACCTGGACAATGACCATAGATCTCTTCTATGTGATCACATCAACTCATTCGCGATCGCATAGTATCTTTCGCCAGCAACAACTTTTCCTCGTCGCGATCGCAATAGCTGTTTCGCGATCGCGATTCATTACACGCATGGGCAGAATATAAGTTACCAAAAATCGGGGTTTCACCATTTTTGACATATTTTGACTTCTAGAATTCAGTTTTGGACGATTCTTCGAGGGTTTTTCACACAAATCGAATGGGTAAGTGTTCGACCACTATAATTAACTATATTTCATGAATTAGTTCTTGTTTTTATCATTTAGTTGGTGTTTTGGGTTGAGGAAATTGTGGGTTTTGAAAGAAAACTTCTAAAATGAAAATTCATGTTTTGAATGACCAAATGATATCGGAATTCGATAAATTTAGTGTGGGTGAACTCCTATCGGAATGGATAATCAGAATTTGTAAATATTTGTCAGGTTCCGAGGTACGGGCCCGAGGGTCGACTTTTGGGTCGATTTTTATAAATTAGTAAAGATTGAAACTTTATTATTCGGAATCATTAGCACCCCTCAGGATCCACAAGTGTGGTTCCCGGCCAAACAGATTTTTGTGAATTTGTACAATTCAGTAGATAAACAAGTATGGCTCAAATAATAGGGGATTTAAGTCTAAGTACACAGATATTTGAAAAAATTTAATGGAAAGATAGATTCTGAAAGGAATTACAATCCAAGCATGTTTGTGAAAGTGAAAGGGGTATCCTAGGTTCGCTTGTAATATGGATCACATCAATGCAATACCCGGTATGACACTCCTCGAAGAGGGGCTACACGTGGTATTAGAGCACCGGTCATCATGTCCATATCTACCCTTTCCCACCCCGTGAAATTAACTAAAGCGAGTGTTGGTATCGACCTCTATTGCATGTTGTTACCCGTCCCTTCCTATCAGTCCCGGAGGAATTTAGGACATCTATCCTATGAAGGAGGTGCTATTCCTTATATGTGTTATGTGTATTTTGAAGTTGTTTTAGTTGATTGTGAGCCGTCCGGAGGTCTTTCTGCCCGAGAAGTTGACTTTTGAGTATCCGGTTGTCGCCTTTGAGGTAAGTATCTTGCCTAACCTTGTGTGGGGGAACTACCCCTTAGGAATGAGTCTTCCTTTTTTATTGTAGTGTGTGTATACGAGGTGACGAGTGCGTACTCGGACTTATTTGCTAATAGATTGACTTTTTAGGATTCGTAGGTTCTTATGTTACCTGTGTATGAGTTGTAATTGTTACATTTGCATCCTTGGTTGTTAATTTCATTATTTCCTGCTTAAATTAGGATTACATACTTTTGGATTCCTTCGTTGATTATTTGATCCTAATTGACTTAACTGAATATTTTACCGCTCTTATCTTTATGCTATATTTTCTTCCTAAAACTGTCAAATGGACTATATTAGTGTTATCTAGTTTTATAGTTTCTTAGCCGTAGTTAGAACATCCGTTCGTTGGTATCAAGCATGCTCGTGAGTCTTACATTGTAATTCCTACGATTCCTCATTTATGTGTTACTTGGGTCAGTTGATAAACATTTATGTTGTGGATGTTTCCTTGATGTTGCCTATTTCTGGACATTCGCTTAAGTTGAGTTGATTCCGTAAAGTTAAATTGCTTAAGCGAGATTGGTTATAGTTATTTTCCCTTGCCGGGATGATGTTGTTTTCGTTGTTGACTCCCTTGCCGGGACGATGTGTTTCTATTATTGTTTGTGCTGTTATGATATTGTTTGCATTGTTGGATTCCCTTGCTGGGACATTGTGATTTATGGTTCCTATTGTTGATTTGCTTCGTCAATTTGTTGTTTATTTATTTATTTATGCACGAGGGGATATTCCGTGCCGAGTGATTGTGAGGTTATGCACGAGGGGACATTCCGTGCCGAGTATTTTTTTTATTTATGCACGAGGGGGCATTCCGTGCCGAGTGCTTATTGATTTATTTATGCACGAGGGGACATTCCGTGCCGAGTGATTGTGAGGTTATGCACGAGGGGACTTTCTGTGCTGAGTGATTGTGAGGTTATGCACGAGGGGACATTCCGTGCCGAGTGATTATTTACTTTAGCACGAGGGGACATGTCATGCACTTGTCTTTGCATTATATTTTTCCGTGTCCTTGTTTGATATTTACCGCATTTGCTTAAGAGTTAATATTCAGTTGTTTTAATCCAGATATTCATACTGATCTCTTACTACAATTATTGACAAGACAAGTTTTGAGTGTGGACTGAGTTCCGATAGATTTACCTTGAGGAGATTATGATTACGAGATTTTACTGAAAAGTATTATTGAAAAGTAATGGTTTCGAAATGATTATATCTGAAGGCTTTTACATCGAAGGTATATTTGAACAGCACCAGTCTTGCATGAAATGATACTTGGAAGTCTTTTATTGGGAAAGCATCTTTGGAAACTTCGCATTTTGAAAGAAAACTATGTTTTACGTAATTCTCTCTAGTACATATACTTATATATATTTTGGAGAAAGTATTTTTTCAAAGGGAATCGTTCTATATTAAAATGATTTTTCTTGCAAAGCTTTTCATATGATCTGTTGTTTAAGGGTTTCCACCAGTTTACGAAATTTAATGACTAAGGCTCGATGTGATTAAATAAACGTAGAGTTGAGTTGTGGGGTTCTCTAGTGCATTGTGTTTTCTCCTGGTTTGGCTTGTTTTTGCTGTCCATCTCTCTGTGTATTTTGTGATGTTTCGTGGTTATTTTTCTGTAATTTCCTTTCGCATTATATTGTCATTTTTGTAAATTTTCCCGTGAGTTCTTAGATAGATGTGGTGTTCGGTTACTTCTATATTCATGTCAGTTAATTTTGTAAACCAGTGGTGTCTTGACTAGTCCTCGTCACTACTCCACCGAGGTTAGTCTTGATACTTACTGGGCCCCGCTTTGGTGTGCTCATACTACTCTTCTGTGCATTTTTGTTGCACAGATCCAAGAATTGATTGTTAGTAGTTGCATGGACCATTGACGGGGAGACTCAAGGTAAAATGCTGCTGCATTCGTAGGTTTCAGAGTCACCTTCTTATAAGTAGTATTCATACATTGTTGTATTTATTTCCGAATAGTTGTATTTAGAAGTTGTAGAATATTCGTAGAGCTTATGACTTGTATTACCGGGTTTTGGGAAAATAATGAACTTCGTCATGATTTCTATGTCGAGACCATTAGTTTCCTTTTATTATTGTTGTTATTCACTAACTATTAGGCTTACCTAGTCCCTAAGACTAGGTGCCATAACGATACCCAACGGAGGGAAATTTGGGTCGTGACACGTATTGTCTTATTTATTATTATTGATTGTATTGCACGTCGTAGCAGGCCTTATAGGCTTTATATTAGAGCTTAGGGAGGATCCGCCCCTACGTAGTTTTACATACCAACAGTGATCACCTGCACCCGCACAATGCTGAGTGATTGTGTGTGATGAGTTGGAGTTTGAGATAGACAAATTTAGTACTCTAAGAGCGTGAGTACCTAGGATTATCAGTGTGATGCATTACATTCGACATGTATATTTGACATGTAGGCATAGAGATGTAACATTCCTCATGTCTAGTTGTACTTGGCACATTTTATCAGTAGTGAGCTTAAATTATTGAATTTGAAAGCATGCTTAAATTTCATGTACCGTTTACGAGCCGAATGTGGAAGTTCTCTGAGTTGTTACTGTCATTATATTGCTATATATATCTGTTGTCATTATTTTGATTCGGACTGTATTATTTTGAGCTCGTCACTACTTTTAGCTCAAGGTTAACTCGGTTACTTCTTGAGTACATTTGGTTGGTTCTACTCATACTACACTCTGCACTTCATGTGCAAATCCAGGTACATGTAAACGCTGTGGTTGCTAGAGTGGTGATAGTACTATTTCAGAGACCTCGAGGTAGCTTCTATGACGCCCACCGACCTTGACTCTCTTTCCTTTCCTTTTATTTCATTAATGTTCAATTTTCTTAAACAATTCTACTAGAGTTTTAGACCATGTTGACATTAGTAAATAATTTACTCGGTGACACCAGGATTTTGGGATTGTTGTAGTCGAGTTGCAGTCGTTTTTGTCAGTTATTTATGAGACTTCCACTATTGAACTTGTTAGAATCATGTTTTAAATTTGAATGCGTAAATTATGTGATTGTCAGCTTGCCTAGTAATGTGTTAGGCGCCATCGCGACATGTTGAGATTTGGGGTCGTGAAAAGTTGGTATCAGAGCACTAGGTTACTTAGGTCTCACAAGTCAAGAGCAGTTTCAGTAGAGTCTTCCAGATCAGTATGGAGACATCTGTACTTATCTTCGAGAGGCAACTAAACCATTAGGAAACTTCAATTTCTTATATTATTGTCGTGCGGATTTGTTTATCCAAAAAACTAAAATTCCAATATTATATTCTCTCACAGATGGTAAGGACATGTGCGACCGGATTGGGCGAACGGCTACCAGTACCACCAGCTAGGGCCGTGAGAGGTCGGGGTCGCGGTAGAGGCCGATGTGCAGCTCGTATTGCAGCTAGAGCAGCATCCGTGGAGCTACCAGTTGTGTTACACCCCATGTTTTCGTACGTAAAAGCACGCCGCAAGTCAATTGATGTAAGTTATGAAATGAGATCATATGTGAAAGTACATAATGTAAGTTAATCATGTTAACTTTGAGGTTACAAATATTTAAGTCATGAATATCAAGTACCAAGAGATTTTGAAGGCTTAGAAGCAAAATGAATTGAAGAAAATAAGTTTCGTCAAAAGTCGACAAGTTGGGAATGTTATAACATGTACTTTTGGGGTGAGACTAGGGTCCTTAACATGATAAGGAGGTTATGTTATGAGTTATGTTAGTCGTATGATAGTCGTGTGTTATGTTTTGAAGTCATCCAAGTTGTGGAACAAAAGTCGATGAAAGTCACCATAAGTTACGTTCATAAGTTTTACCGAAATTTGGGTCAAATATATCCTCTCCCAATATACCAAGCATTACGGGGTGTTCCACCCATCAAATTGAAGGTCTATGAGTCTATTATCTAACACATTAAACCATTTGTCAATACGACATCGGAGTAGAGAGATATATGCATTTCTGCAATACTGCGTAGGCTGCTAGGTGACAAGTATGAGTGTCACCTACTTGATTAAATGAAAAGAGTCTATTTTGGTTCGTCCAAGGAGCCCATTTATGGGCTTATCTCCAGCAATATAACACTCATTATATAGCACAATAACCAAACATAAACCTCTGCAAAAATCTTTCCAAAAATTGCACACAAACCTTGTTGATACCCAATTTTTCCCTCATATATTTTAGGTATACATATATACCTTCAAAATAGTGCATGAGCATCATCAAGTATTTTTCATTATTTTCCATAATTTTTAAAGATTTTTAAATCAATTTATTCCCATTTTTATTATAAAAATAATTATTAATTGCATCACAAATAATTTTTTATGATGATTTATCATTTAATATTCATAATTATATCCATATTAAGCTTTAATTATTATTTTGATATATTTATTATAATTATATTTACATTCTAGGCTAAAATTGCATATTTTGCAATAATAGCCCATAAATGTGCATAATTACACTATTTATACAGAAAATGAATTTTTATATTTTTATAATGTTAAGTAATTATTTTAAATAATTGTTCATACGCAAATGATATTTTTTTCATTTTTTTCATTTATTTATAATTTTTTTAAATTATTTATTTGTTAAAACGGGTATTTAAAATCTAGCCCCTAAAATCCCTCATTTTCTGATATAACCCAGCCCATTTACCTAAAACACTACCTAGACATTTGGACCAAACATTTAAGTCCAATTCATAACCCTCAACCCAGTCAGGAACCGACTCAATCCTCTTAAATTGTAGCTGTCATCCCCTCCTTTTAATTAACGGCTCATATCCCCTAAAGATCAACGACTCATATCACTCCCCTCCTTTTAATTAACCTACCCATCCTAAACCTTAACACTCACTATCCCATCCCCCTTCGCATCTATATCCTCTCAAACCTTCATCTTCTTTTATCAAACCCTAGCGCCGTCATCCCAAATCTCTCCGTTTCCAACCCAAAAATGAAATCAATCCACAATTCCCTTACCTTATTGACCCCTCCTCCCTACTAGTTACCCATTTATGGTATTACATATTTTCTTGCCTAATATGTCAAGCAGAGCTCGTAGAAATCAAACCAAAAATTAGTTCAAATCCTTAACTTGCTGTTTATTCTGTTTGTGTTCATCACTTGCTCTTTGTAAGTAATATTATTTTCCGTATCCTTCACTGATTCATACTTAACCCTAAGGTAAGAGTTTTCAGATCCCCTTTTGGTTCGAACGAAAACTGGTTCAAGCTTTAATTTTAAGTACTATCCCGTCTATATTCGTCCTGTTATGCATAAATCTGCCTATTTTTTGTCGATTTCTTTTACTTACCCTAAACTAGGGTTTCAGACCCTTTCCATTTTGAACCAAATCTGGTTTGATTATGTGTTTCTTTTGAATAATTTCTTGTTTATATTCATCGCACGCAGTATGTAGTTGATTGACTTTATTTTTGCCGATTTTGTGGGGATTACCTAAAAATTAGGGTTTCAAAATTCTTTCTTCTTCACTGATTGTTCGAATTAATTACTTTCCATGTTTATGTGTTTAGTTCCTACACTATATAATCCCCTTCACCTTTCCCCTTTAGGCATACTCGAATTAATATACTATCACTAAGAAATTTAGTGCTTTGGTTCTATACTCTCTCTACTCTCTTGTTTACTACTTGTCTTGGCCGGCTGAAAGCCAAGGCCAAATATTCTGGACTCTCGACTTTGTGAAATTATTTTGGTTTTGCTTGCTTAACTGGTGAGTGACTATCCTTTGTCATTTTCTTTCTATCCCTGAACTCTGTTTACAATTCAGCGTGTTTAAAATCCATTCTGAGCATGATTCTGTCTATTTATATGATTCTCCTTTAGTCCTATAGTTGATACTGTTAGTTCGAGATTGGTTAATTTGAATAACATGAATCATCTTAAAAAATATGCTTAATATGTCTCATATGTGTTGTTCTAAACTTGTTCTGGAAAACAATGAAATAAAAAAACAATTCAATATCAACTTGAACAGCGGGAAAAAACATCACAGAGAAAAGAAGTGCACGACATCACCCTTCGTGCTTTTACTCTCATCCTCACCAAATAGTAAATACAAGTGCACGGCATGACCCTTCGTGCTTTTAATATCATAATATGGCACGACACCACCCTTCGTGCTTTTACACTCTCATCCTCACAATAATCAATACACGGCATCACCCTTCGTGCTTTACACTCTCATCCTCAGAATGATCAATACACGGCATCACCCTTCGTGCTTTACACTCTTCCTCACCCAAACATTATCAATAACAGAAGTCCGGCAAGGAAAAATCAACAATATGTACCACAATAATAATCATAACATCCCGGCAAGGGACACAACTATAACATATATCACTCAAGTACATTTCTTCACATGTAATTTCTCAACCGAAACCAATACTCAACAATATTCATTACCAAGAATTTCCACAAAAATGAATAACCACATAGTGAACCTCAAGCTATAACATAGTAAATATCGATGAAAACCACATAATTCATAATATTCGACTCACGAGCATGCTTGACACCAACCTATAGGTACTTGTCACCTCACCTATACGTTGAACATGATATTACCACATAGCAACTAGACATAATTGACTCAATAACATCAATAAACGCCAAATAATTCAATTTTGATGCTTAATTATAGGTTTTCTAGCATTCTTCCCAAAAAGTAAAAAATTGACCTCGGGCCCGCTTGGTCAAAATACGAGGTTCGGACCAAAACCCGATCACCCATTCACCCACGAGACCGAATATGTAATTAATTTCGGAATCCGACCCAAAACGAGGTCTAAATTCCAATTATTCAAGAGATTCATAGCCTTAGCTCGTTTGAGCGTTCCATGAAACACTAGGTGTGCATTAAGTCTTTAAGGTCCTTTTATATAGGATTTCATCAACCTTCATCCCATCCCTAAACATCTTTAGCTCAATAATGTTCCTTTACCCGTTGATAACACATGCAAGCAAGATAACAACTCCAATACGCACAAACATTTTTGATAATTACCCATCTTTAGCTAAAATTCGAAATTAAGGGTTAGGGTGTAGAATCTTACCTCAAGGATGAAGACCTAGTGTGTTTTCCTTGTTAATATTCAAAGATTGAGAATGATTTAATGGAGATCACTTTCGCACTCTAGGGCTCCCTCTCTCACCCTAAAGCATCAGATTTTTGCTCAAAAATGACCCATTGCGAGTATTTAACGAAGATGGGTCGGGTTATAAAAATAGAAGAATGGGTAGTCCAATATTCCGGACCGGACTACAGAGCTGGCGTCGCCTGGCTAAAGCCTGGTCTAGCCTAGCTTTAGCCTGGACTCGCTATCCTAAAGCTTGGTCTAGCCTGGCTTTAGCTTGGCCTCGCCTGCCTAATGCCTGGTCCAACCTGGACACCAAAACAACAGCTTACACTAGATTTCTATGTCCAAGCACTCCGACGCCTATCTGAAACTCACCCGAGCCCTTGGGGCTCCAAACCAAACATGCACACAACCTCAAAAACATCCTACAGACTTACTCGTGTGATCAAATCGCCAAAATAACACTTTAAACAGCGAATTTAGCCTTCCAAAGTATCAAATTTTAAAACTACGGGTCCGAATCACGTCAAACGACTTCCGTTTCTTACCAAATTTTACGAACATATCATAATTATTATATTGAACCTATACCAGGCTCCGCAATCAAAATACGGTCCTGATACCATAGATTTCAAACATAATCAAATTTTTAGAATCCTTTATATTTTCAGAAAAACGATTCCTTTCAAAAATTTATTTCTCGGGCTTTGGTTCTCGGAATTCGATTCCGGGCATACGCCCAAGTTTTATATTTTCCTACGGACCCTCCGGGACCGTCAAATCTTGGGTCCGGGTCAGTTTACCCAAAAACGTTTACCGAAGTCAACTTAAATCAAAGTTTTGTGGTAAAAGCTAGCATTTTCTCAGTTTTTCACATAAAGGCTTCCCGACTATACGCCCGGGTTGCGCATGCCAATCGAGGTAAAATAAAAGTAGGTTTTCAAGGCCTCAGAACACCGTCTTGACATAAATATAAAGGATGAACTTTTGGGTCATCACACTCTCTACCTCTAAAACAAATGTTCGTCCTCGAACGGACATAGAAAAGTAATTGAATCGGGCAATAAATGGGGATAACGGCTCCACATATTGGACTCGGACTCCCAGGTAGCTTCCTTGGCAGGCTGACCTCTCCACTGAACACGAACCAAAGAATAACTCTTTGATCTCAACTGACGAATCTGTCGGTCTAATATGGCTACTAGCTCCTTCTCTTATGTCAATCCTTGTCCAACTGGACACTGCTGAAGTCTAATACATGAGATGGATCGCCATGATACCTCCGAAGCATAGATACATGGAACACTGGATGCATGGCTGATAAACTCGGTGGCAACGCAAGTATGTAAGCCACATCTCCCACACTGGCAAGAATCTCAAACGGGCCAATGAATTTAGGGCTTAGCTTGCCCTTCTTCCCAAATCTCATCACGCCCTTCATGGGCGACACCCGAAGAAATAGTCGCTCTTCGACCATGAATGTCAAATCACGAACTCTGCGGTCGACATAACTCTTCTTCCTGGACTGAGCTGTACGAAGTCTATCATGCATGATCTTCACCTTATCAAAGGCATCCTGCACTAACTCCGTATCCAACAACCAAGCCTCTCCCGGCTCAAACCACCCAACCGGCGAGCGACACTTCTTACCATACAACGCCTCATAAGGAGCCATCTGAATGCTCGACTGGTAGCTGTTGTTGTAGGAAAAATCAGCTAAAGGTAAGAACTGATCCCAAGAACCTCCAAAGTCAATGACACATGCTCGCAGCATATCCTCCAAAATCTGATTGGCACGCTTGGACTGTACGTCCGTCTGAGGATGCAACGCTGTGCTCAACTCAACCCGTGTGCCCAACTCACGCTGAACTACTCTCCAGAAATGTGAGGTAAACTGCGTACCTTGATCAGAATTGATAGACACGGTCACACCGCGAAGGCAAAAAATCTCTCGAATATATATCTCTTCCAACCGCCCCAAAGTATAAGTACTTGCCACTAGAATGAAATGTGCTGATTTAGTCAGCCTATCCACATTAACTCAAACTGCGTCGAATTTCCTTTGAGTCCATGGGAGTCCAACCACGAAATCCATGGTGATACGCTCCCACTTCCACTCAGGAATCTCTATCTGCTGAAGCAAACCATCGGGTCTCTGATGTTCATACTTTACCTGTTGACAATTTGAGCAACGAGCCACATAAGCAACAATGTCCTTCTTCATCCTTCTCCACCAATAATGATGCCTCAAATCCTGGTACATTTTGGCTGCACCTGGGTGAATAGAATACTTATAATTGTGAGCCTCCTCAAGGATCAACTCACAAAGGCCATCAATATTAGGCACATGTCACGACCCAAAACCGGTTCAGGTCGTGATGGCACCTAACGGTGAGGTTAGGCAAGCCAACGTACAACTATAACAATAAAAGTGCGGAATATAATCAGCAGTATGGGGTAAGGCCGTAGAAACAAGCTGAGCCACAGCTAGGCCCAATATATACAACCCAAAATTACCAACATAACTACAACAAGTGTGTGCCAGGACTAGTGTCACAGTGTCAACGGGCGGCTACATATATACAACAACTGAAATATATATATACAAAAATACAAGCCGCAGTCTGGAACAAAAGACTGAGC
>ML262577.1:758-25609 GCA_005239495.1 Nicotiana undulata
CATAACAGGGATGCGATTCGCATCTTCACTTTCTTCATCGCATATCAAAACCCTAGGTCCCAGAGGTTCATCGCATTTGAGAGATGCGGTCCGCATTGGTGATATGCGATCGCATTCATGCGTCGCATTTGCAGTGTGGCTTCAGGCATCAGATGGAGATGCGATTGAAATGCGGTTCGCATTTGGGATATGCGGTCGCATATTTGACCGCATTTCACTCCTTAAATTTGACTCAACTTTCTGTTGCGGTATGCGATCCCTATGCTTGAAATGCGATTCGCATGTTGCATATGCGATCGCATTTGACCATTGTCCTCCTCTTTTCTCTTCTTTAACTCTCTTTTGCATGGTCTTGAGTGTTTACACCTTGTGTACTGCAAAATACCAAAATTCCATGATTAATAAGAGTAAATACTCTTGAAACGAGCCATAGTTTAAGCACTATTGTATTAAACGTGCCGAAATTCTCCGGCACATCAGTCCACAACTTCTCCATTTCCCTTCCCTATTTAGCTTTAGTATTTAATTCAGAGACATATATTATAGTTTTAGCAGAGTTAGATTTATTTATTCGTAGATGCTCATGACTATTGACTCCAGTTCTTGGGAGGTTTATTTAGAATATTATGGGGACGCTAAGACTTAATTATATTATTTATGCTACGGATGCATGCTTATTATTTAATTGTGAACTGCTATAATTGAATAAACGAGTAGTAAGGTGATGGTTGGCTAGCCTAGTTCCACGATAGGCTCCATCACGGCCTGTTAGGATTTGGGGTCGTGATAGTTTGGATCTCTCCCTTTTCCATTCTACTTCCCAGTGAGGACAGTTCTTGATGTGGTGGTCAGTCTTTCCACATTTGTAACATCCCTCGTTGGCTGGCCTTTCTGGAGCTTTATCTTTGTTGTAGTTTCCACCTCTTGAGATGCCTTTTTTCCTTATGAGGAAGTGTCTTAATTCCTTAGTGATCATGGCCATCTCATCTTCCTCCAGATCTGCTCCCTCAGTGATTCTCAGTGCTAGACTCCTTTCCTTCTTTGGAGCATCCATTTTCATTGTCTGCCTTCTAAGTTCATAGGCAGTAAGGTTTCCAATTAGCTCGTCCAATATGAGGGTTGCCATATTTTTGGATTCCTGGATAGCAGTGATTTTACTTTCCCAGGAAATTGGTAAGACCCTTGTCAGGATCTTCTCCACCCCGTCCTCTTCAAGAATGACTCTACCAAGAGACTTGAGTTCATTTGTCAGAGTTGTGAACCTCGTGTACATCTCTTGGATTATCTCTCCTTCTTTCATAGTGAAGTTTTCATACTGAGAGTATAGTAGAGTACCTCTTGATCTTTTCACTTGAGGTGTTCCTTCATGGGCTACTTGCAAGGTATCCCAAATTTCTTTGGCAGTGGTGCAACTCTGAATCCTACTATACTCGTCTGGACCTAGTCCACAAACTAGCCACTTTTTGGCCTTAGCATTTTTCTCCCATTTCTTCAGATCTTCTGCAGTGCAGTCAGCTCTAGGTTTTGGCACATCTACTCCTTCAGCAGTCTTCTTTATGGTGGCTAAAGGACCATCAGTGACTATGTCCCAAAGTTCGTAGTCTTCTCCAATCAAGTGGTCATTCATCCTGTTCTTCCACCAGGAGTAATACTAGCCATTAAAGAGTGGTGGCCTTGCAGTTGATTGACCCTCCCAGTTTCGAGGTGGTGCACTCATTTTGATCTTTTCCAAGGTGTTAGCCTTTTCAAGGATAACCCGCTCTGATACCAATTGATGTTTTATATGTTAATATCACACAAGAGGGGGGTGATTTGTGTGGTGTCCAATTTTCGAGTGTAGTCTCTATAGAAGAGCCTGGTTCTTCTTGGTGTTTCAACTTTTATAGTTTGCGAAAAACTAATTGCAGAAATAAAAGGACACAACGATTTTACATGGAAAACACCTGGCTCAAAAGGTGAAAAAAACCATGACCTACTTCCCAGTAGGATTTCTCCAAACTCTTCACTATGTCAATGAGCCAAACACCATTTACAAAATAAACTCTTTTGTAAACCTAAGGACTAACTCTAATCCCTTTGTGGCAAACTAGCCTCTAGCTAATTGCGACAAACTTCAAGTTAACTCTAACTTGAACAGTGTGTACCTATTACAATTGCTTCTAGATAAAGCTGAAAGATACAATATGTAATCACCTACTACAAAAAACTAGACTCAAAAGACAACAGATGGAACTGGTTCTTCGAGCTGGTTCAAGTAGCTTTTGAGCCGCACTAGGATTTTTCACATGAATTGCTTGCAAAATTGCTTTGGTAATTTTGCTTTCAATTCTTGTTTCACTTTAGTGTTTGTGCGTAAAATCCTTCAGCGGGAATGCTTCAACAATTTATAGAATCTGTAGTTGAGATGTTGTTGTTTAATTCTAATGCAACACTTCCTTGGTGGAAGAGTTCATGTTTATCTCAACTTCCTTGATCTTGATTCTATCCTACCTGAATTCGAATTCCATCTCCGTATCAATTTGCAACCTTTTCGCTTAGGAGATAACCTCTTAGTTCAGAGATGATGTTAATCTCCTGCGCATGGACTCTTCTCGTGCTAACTGGTATGTTTGACTATGTTTTCCCTGATGGACCTGGTTCAACCGTGTTGTCATTTGTCATTCTTCAAAACCATGCAGTGACTTGATTCAACATAAGCTGATGATGCCAGTATGCGCGAACCAACCTTTTGGGAGTGGGAACAATAAAAAAAAACCAAAGGTAGCCAAGTCAGTGAGAGTTCTAAAAAGAGTATTTGCGGTATTTAAACACATATTTCAGAAAGGTAAATTTGCGTCCTATTTTTGGAGCCTCGTTGTGCCCGAGGTAGGCCTAGCGACAAGTTGATTTGGAGAACTTAGATGCCAGTAAATGCCTCTTCCTTAATATAAAATTCGACGAATCCTAAAACAACACTAAGATAAGTCACTATTGGCACTTGGCCTTATTACATTTAGGAAAGCAAATAAATCTAGACTACTTGGTCCCAGAAGGACCTTCCCCGGACTAGATCTTCCTAACTCCATAAACCAGGTTCCCCAGCTCGCGCAAACCTAGCAGCATGTAGGCTCTGGCTAAATGTCCTCCTTCACTTCCTTCAGCATTCTGGCAGTTGTGGATCCTCTTTATCATTTTACCTTCCAGCTCCACCAAACCTCGTTCTAGATATTCTAATCTTCTATTGGAGGTGATAGGCATTTTCTTCCATTCCTCGATCACCTTCATATTTGACTCGTGTATCTCCCGATGTTCAGTCTCGGGGTCATGAACCCTCTTGCGTAGTTTGTTAGGCCTCGGCATCTTCATCTATGACCCTATTTCCTCGAACGGTTCCTGGCTTCACTATCCCATCTAGGTTGTCTTCTAACAATACCGGGTAGAAGGGTGCACACCAAGCGTGATACTTGTCTGGCTCGATGGTGTTCTTCTCCACAATTATCTTGCAATTCCACATGTGCTGAGCTTGGCACCTTTAAGGGATGTCGTCATCTTAAAAGTCTGCTCTGAAGTGGCTCATCTATGCAACCCTTGGTATGACCTGCTTCCTGCCTGCTTGCCTCATAACCCTGATGGGAACATAGGGGTGTATTCCCCGCAACCCAATCAACACTAAGTGAGGAGCGTACCTGGACCTAATGATGAATTCATCCGTGGTAAAACATTCAAACATCCACTGTACTTGCTCTTCATTCAAATTGTCGAAGAACGCTACCCATTCTTTGGCACTTTACGGTTGAGCAAACCTGTCCGGAATGTAAGTCATCCGCTTAGGGTGATGGAAGGCAATATGATCGTTCCAAGCCCTTCTAGGAAATTCTTGGCGGTACTGACCCTTTTGAAGATGCTCCAATAACCACAGTTGTTGTAGCAAATTGCAACACTTGAAATGCTTGATCCCTTTTTGACAGCGGTTTAGAGCCCGGTAGATGTCGGCTATGACCATAGGGATTATAGTGTACGTCTGACCCGAAATTACCTCCATTAAGTTCTTGGCGACCATGGCCAGTCTAGTGTGGATTCTTTCCCTTTTCATTGGGAATACTATTAGTCCCAGGAAACATACAATGAACACGAACACTTTGCGGTGGATGTGACCCAGAGAAGTGATAGAAAACTCATCATGGATTGTACGGTAAGACTTGCTATGACCGTATCTTTCATACAGGTAATCATAGGGTATGTAGGACTTTTTCAAGCACTCCAAGTCGGCATTCTTCTTGAATCCCATCATTTTTAGGAACCCCTTACCAGTGCGGTTCTCCGGTACCAATAGCCCAGGGATGTCCCAAGGCAGTCCAGCAAATCCCCCGATTTCTTCCAGGAGTGGCGTCATTTCTATATCCCAAAAATGGAACACGACTCTCTCACTGTCCCAGAATAGAGTTACAACTTCAATCAACATATAGTTGGGCTGAATGTCTCGCAGGGAGGGTAAATTGCCCAAGTATCTTCTCACATGTTTCTTGTCGCTTGAGGAAAGATCCTCCCACCAATCTAGTAGCAGTGGTGGTATGTTGCTGACCATGCCGAATCTGGGGACAAATTATGCAAAACAAAAAGGTTAGGACCTTTTCCCCCACCTGATTCGACTATTTATATATTCATGATTGGCATGTTGGCATTTAGTTCTCCAAATTAATGCACAAAAGTGTTCACGTCCGTTGGGATTATGGAAACCCCGATGGACTTTGGACAAGGCTTGTCTTAAAGGGTTATTATGTGGACAAACATATTAACCCGGCTAGGCTGGACCATGATGCATGCACAATTATAGCAGGAGTAAGGTTACTATGAGGGTCTAGACTGGTACCCTCAAGCGGACAACTTGAGGAGGAAAGGCACGGAACCGTCGATTGCACCGTTGATCGACTAGTTTTACTGCAAATAAGCCTTTCCGAATTTAAGGGTGATATATTGGAAGAGTGCAACCACTCATCAAGCATTTCTATAGGATTGTTTACGCACGAGTGGAGTATGATGTTGAGCATGATTTATGCAGCAGTAAATATCATGTTGGCATGTATTTGTACATTAGGAAAGCAATAAATACAGTATTTATAATTGAAAGACGTTAAGAAGGAAAACAAAGAAACAAGTTAGTTTCATATAACAAATATTTGAAAATAAACATTTAAGTTCACATAAAGGGAAAGGGAAAGGGTGCCCATGTATTAACAAAGTGAAGCATGTTTAGACTAATTCACAAAGAAAATTTATTATGGTAAAAGCTTACGAATCCCCAGCAGATTCGCCATGTTGTCGCGCCCCCTTTTTTCCCGCTTCGCAGCGGAGGTCAGGGTTTCGACATTCATTGGGACAACTCGTTTCCTTTTGGGAAAGGGGTACGGAAGTTGAAGAGTCTCTACCTAATGGATTTAAGTTGCGTTAGGGCACCTATCGCAAATAACTCATAGAAACCGATTTATGTTACCAGAGATTAGGTAAGGGATTGAAATTACCTTGAGGGGAAGGTATTAGGCACCCCTCGAGGTCCAAAACGGTGGGTCCCGGCCAAACTCGTTTTGTGAATTAGTCATTTAACAAATAAATCAGTCTAAGCACACACACGTATAAAAATAGGGAAGTCCTAAGTTTATTAGCCTAAAGGATCATATCTGTACAATACCCGGTAATCCTTCCTCAACTAGAGGGGTTACACGTGTAATTAGCGCACATGTCATCATATCCTTTTACTACCCAATTACCCTCTCCTTAGCGGTTATATAAACTATTTTAATTAGAGGAACTCTATGTGTGCATTACCCGTCCCTTCTTTGTGGCCCTGGAGGTTTTTAGGACCTCTAACTTTAGGCAGCTCTAGACTCTCCTAAGGTGTTTAAAAGGGAAAATCTAAGCGATAACAAAGAACAAACAGGACTGTCAAGTAAAAAAATAATTAAAGGGCTCATGTTTACCTCCACAAATAAACAGATAATTAGCACGTCTCAAACAACAAGGTTTCATATGTTTCAGCAAAGTCTTGTAACATGATATCTAGGTGAGCATGACAAACAGAGAATATGCAACATTGTATTAAGGCGGAGCGATAGAAACCTAATCAGTTTGTCTATTGAATTTAGAATCTGTTGAATCTGGGCGGTTTACAAATAAGCAAAGTATAGTTTCATAGTTTTTATAAGGTTTTAATTACCTACAGGCTTGCCTAGGCGTAGATCAGGGATACCTTATAATATGTTGTCTAAAATGCAACCAGAATTCTGGAAATCGATTAAAGGAGAGCAAACAGTTTGATTTTTAGTATGTCCTATAAACATGCTTGTCTAAGTGCTAAACATCACGAAACTAATTTCATATATATTTACCCTATAACATGGTGTCTATGTGTTGGGATTGATTTTAAACATTTTTATAGACAGGATGGTTGTTGATTTATGTGAGGTAGACATAGTTTAAAGCGAATACAAATACAGTCCTAAGGCAGGATCTCAAATGCACATAAAGAATGGTCATTTTCATTAGGCAAAATTACAGCAGTAACTTGATGACATAATTTCTAGCTGGTCATGATCATGCAGAAGCAGAATTTCGTAACAAATGATACAATGATCCTATAACATGTTTTGCTAGTATGCCAAACAATCCTAAAAGCATGGTTTCTAAAGCAAATAAACATGATAAACCTAAGGCATGATTTCTAATGCAAGTAAACATAACAGACCTAAGGCATGATTTCTAAGCAAGTAAGCATAATAAACCTAAAGCATGATTTCTACCCGGTTTCCCTCACAAAAATCATATAAGAACACCTTCCCCTTTTACTAATTTCCCCAATATCTGTTTACAAGGCTTATTATTATGGACCATAAATAAATGAATTACATAAAAAATAAAAACTACACTATAGGGAGCCTTGCATAGGCCCAAAGTGAAACTGGAAATACCAGGACTTCCAATAATCCAAGATGCCAAAGTCTCATAGCCAATAGAGTGTCCTGGTGTGTCAAAGTTCTCTAAGGACCTCAGGGATCCCGGGCAATGCTCACACCAAGATCCTTCTTAAAAAGAAGTAATTATGTGCAGTGTTGAAAGGCCATCCCCAATGTGCCAGAGTTCGGAGGAATCTCATGGATTCCTAGGCAGTACACACACTGGAGGGGCAGAACTTAAGTAGTCTAAGAGTATAAGTGAGAGTGCTTGACATAGTTGGAACAATTTTGGAAGAAACAATATAGGAATAAAATATTTAGGAGTGAAAAAAAAGATGTTTCATGAATAGAGACAGTTTTGGAAAAACATACTAGGAGTGAGAACTTTTGCAAACATTTTTTGAGAAAAGGAGTTCAGTAAACAACAACACAATCACAATACTTAAAGTGTCCAGATTCAACTCAGTTTTTTGTTAGCTAACTCTAAGTGAGGCCAATCAACTTTGCAAATAGGGATTAGGGTTGGGGAACACAAGAACCATAAATACAAAACACGAGCAAGAAGGAGAGCATATTGAACAACAAGTGCATAGGACAATCAACAACCAAGTTCAGGGTTTTAGGATACAAACTACTGGTTCAAAGTCTTAATAGGGAAGTCATACTTGTAGCTAAAATGGTAATAGACAGTAAAGCATAGGGACATGATGTAGGACTAGTCACGCTGAGGATAAGGGGGTCAACTACACAAAATTAGTCACACCAATTGGGTCTGAGAGATTAAAATAAACATGCTGGTTGAAGGAAGTAAATGGGAAGTACTTGAACTTAAGTAAGCATGCTGGTTAAAGCAGCAAACAAGAAGATTGGAACCTAGAAATGATGATCAAGCAGTAAACATAATTAGGTAGTAGTCATGCTAGTTATAGAAAGAAACCACATGAATTCAATCGCGCAAAGCATCCATGGTAGTTGGGGTTACAGGTCAGGGAATGCACAAAATAGACAGGTTGTTTTAATACCATATTGAGTGCTCAAGCATAATAGACATGCTGATTAAAGCATTGAACAATAAGGGGTGAAACTTAAGCATAGAGCAGCAAATAGGAAAGAACAATTAAATACATAAGCAATTAAACTAGTGCAAAAGGGGACATGGATTAACAGACAAAGAGCACATATATTTAAACTTTATACTTATAAATAATTGTAATAAGAACATAAACATACCAGTTAAGAGAGAGCAAAACAGAAGGTAAAGTAGGTAGAATTCCACAGTCTAGCATTGGCTTTCAGCCGTCTAGGCAAGCAATGAGCACAAGTAACAGAAAGAGAGAAAGGAGAGATGCGTGTGTGTGTGTGTGTGTTTTTGAACCACTGTTCGTGTGTTTGAGAGGTAGAACAAGAGTGTATATAAACACTTAGGGAGTAGAGAAAATAAGGTAAAGAGAATCAGAAGTCAGTCAATTAAGGACAATCAAATAATCACAGGATCAATTCACATAATGGAGTCCGGAATAGACCCCTTAGTTAGGGGTAATCACTTAACGGTCATAGCAAAGGGGGTTAATTAGGGTAAGGAATCCAAATCATACCAAATAGGGAATCAGTAAGAATCCCAAAACTATATGGATAACTTATTAAGGCAAGTGTGATCAATTGAAGTCATAAATAAGGAAACAAATAAAATCTATGCGCACCAATTTTAAAAGAGCAAAAAATAATAAGAAATAATCAGTAAAATCTACAAAGAATACTAATTTTTGGGAAATAAGTACTCAGATTATAGAAATCAATTAAGCAAAAAACTCACAGAAATACAGGGATTAATTAGGGAAAAATTCCCAAAGCATACTGGATTTTAACAAGGAAAATATTTAAATCCAAAAATAGAGTAAACTAACATGACTGATATCACAGAAATACCCAAAATATCGAAACAAAGTTGAAGAAATCAGTATATCACAAAGAATCGACTAGGGTTTGAACATTCATGCGAAAATCAGTCAGGATGATGAAATAACAATTAATTAAACACTGAGGAGTTTAGAAAAATCTTCGAAGAACAGTTTGAGATGAACCCTAGTTTAGAAAGAGTGATAAAAATCGAAAATAATTAATTAAAACAAGAGATTTTTTCGGGAAAATACTTAATAATACTTGAATCATCTCAGATCTATAAAGATCTGAGAAGAATCGACAGTATCGAACTAGGATTTTCAGAAAATAGTAGAGATGAGGAGAATCGGTCAAAAGACCCATGGATTCGCAAATAAAACAAGGAGAAATACTTACCTACAAACAAAAATGGCCTGAGAACAGCTGGTAAACGAGTTTCAAACCAGAACCAATTGGGTTTCCTTGAGATCTTCTCAAGGATTCATGAAATCGAAGAGCCATGGAGTGTAGGAGACCAGGGGTGGTCGGAGAAGACATAGAATCACCATAGGAGGGAGGTTTACGCTGGTGATGACGATAAAGGTTAGGGTTAGGTTGAGAGATGAGGGGAGACGATGATGACGGGGTTGGGAAAGAATGAAAAGGGTTTAGGGTAATTTAGGATTAATTATGGTAAGGATGGATGTGGACCGTTGATCTAAAAGATCAACGGGCACGATTGAAGAGGGGTTGTTGGGTCGGGTAGGCAGATTGGGCCTAAAGGTGTTTGGGCCGGCCTTTTGGGTTAATATTAAAGGGGGTTTGGTCCGGTATTAAAGGGTTAGGTTTGAAAATAAAAAAGGCTATTAGTTAAATACACAAACAATTGATAAAAAATATTTTATAAAATAATTAATATATTATAAGAAATATTTTCATGCATAGAAATGTTTAAAAATAATTACTCAATATTTCAAAAATGTAAAAAGCTATTTTTTGGTAAAAGAATGCAATAATGCACGCATGGACTATAATTGCAAAGTTATTGCAATTGTAACCAAAAAATGTAAATATGGCTACTTATGAAATAATTTGAGCTTAATATATATGGAAAAATTAAACCATGAAATTGTTATAAAGTCCTATGTGATGCAATTTGTAATTATTTATATAAATAAAATACTGGAAAAAATTAATTTAAAACATGTAGCAATTATGGAAAAATCTCAACATAGTTTTGAAGGTATACATGAATTTGTAAAATATTATGGGGAAAAATTGGGTATCAACAGACTCTATTCATAGAAGTATTAGAGGTGCCTTTGTTCTTGAATTTCCATATGTCTTATTATTCTATCGTTTGTTCATGGGTCTCAGAAAATACGTAAGTTGATAAAGTTTATTTCATGATATTAATCATAGGTATAATGGTTTTATGACATTCTGAGAGATTTTATTGACGTACTTGTCATGCATTGCATTCATTTATACATGTACATTGAACCATAAACAGATGACGTTATATACGCGTATATATGTATAAGGGATATGGGAAAAGGTTACGACGTTATATACGCACCACCACCTGATCAGCTGGTATATGTTGATGATTTTGCCCATAGTGGCCGAGAAGATATGATGGGATGCCCTCAGAGGCTTGATGATGTTATGTACACCTATACCCATGCATGACACAACATTTATAGGCACGTGCATGACATTATAAATGTTTCAGGATTTACAAAGTGATTTAGACTTACAGGCGGAGTTCCTTATTCCATGCTTCATCTATGTTTGTTATGTAATGATTTTTTATGCCTTACATACTCAGTACATTATTCGTACTAACGCCTTATTTCTAGGGGCCTGCGTTTCATGCTCGCAGGTGCAGATAGACGAGCTGACGGTCCCCCTCCTAGGATCCTTGATTGGTGAGAGTTGGTGTGCTCCACTTGATCCGGAGCCGCTTTTGACCTTGGTACGATATGTTTGTTTGAAAATATGGGTATGACGGGGACCAGTCCCGTCCTTGTATTGCTGTATATTCTAATAGGGGTTTGTAGATAGTCATGTATAGCTGGATAGTATGTAGCCTTGTCGACTTCCAGTTTTGGATATATAGTTGTCTATAGTGGCCTTGTCGGCTCGCCCTATGCATTTCGTACGTGTATGTATATATATGTCTTTTGGAAAAGTTTCCCTCACATATGCTATTGTCTTACTTCAGTAGATATTATCTATGTTTATGTCTTAGACGCATGATTAAGGGTGTTCGACAGGTAGGACTCGGACACCCATCGCGGCCCATCGGTTTGGGTCGTGACAACCATAGTCTACGCAATTGCGAAGATATTCTGTTGTTTCCAGGCATCGCAAATGCAACCAAGTGATCGCAAATGTGATCTTGACCTATTTGTAATTGCGATCCATTTCCTTTCCATTTCAAGGTTACCCAATCTCATGCCCTACTCGCAAATGCGAACACATGTTCGCAAAAGCGAGGCTCGCACTTGCGAGCTAGACCTCGCAAATTCGAGATCTGCAGCAGAACACGAGCAACAGAGTGCCCCAGCTATTCTAGAATTAGCCAAACTCATCCTAAACACGTCCGAAACTCACCCGAGCCCATGGTGTTCCAAACCTAGCATGAACACAGTGTAATAACACTATACGAACTTGCTCGCGCAAATCATATCACCAAAATAACATCTAAATCTACGATTCAGTCCTTAAAACGAATGAAATTTCAAAGTGAAACTCAAGAATACTAGAATCACATTTAAGCGTCCCAATCATGTCAAATCAATTCCGAATTGAACCAAATTTTGCAGACAAGTTTCAAATAGAGATACAGACCTATTCCAAGTTTTATCAAAATCCGAACTCGTTATCAAAGAAGTTAACTTACGGTCAAACCTAGAAATTTTCAACTTTCAAAACTGCTAGTTTTCAACAAAATGATTCAAAACAAGTTAGGGACTTCCAAATTCATTTTTGGGTATACGCTCAAGTCCTAAATCACGATACGGACCCACTAGGATCGTCAAAATACCGGTCTGGATTTGTTTATATAAAACTTTGACCGTAGTCTACTCAAACAATTTTTAAGGAAAAAATTCACATTTTCTTCAATTTTTCCCATAAAGACTTTTCAGAATAAGACACGGACTGCACACAAATCGAAAAACGCTAAATGGAGCTGATCGAGGTCTCGGAACACGGAAATAGATGCTGAATCTCAAAATGACCTATCAGATCATCACAATAAATAAACACAATATCTTATTTTTATTGGTTGGGTATAAATATCAACGCAATATGCATAAGTTTTTTCATGATTAAAATTTTCAAATATTTAAGCTTGCGTTTAACCTCCAATTGCAGGTTTAGCCCTTACTCCTAAACTCTTCTTAGAGCGATTCCAAATTCGGACAATACTAGTCTATTTTGAACTATGTTTTTCCCTTAACGTCTAGTATGAGATTAAATAACTCTAGCTAGTTACAAAGTTGGCCCGTTTTGGTCATGTTCTCATCGATACCAATGAGCTTTTTACAAGTCAAAACGATGTCCTTGTTTGCACTCTAAAAGAATGAACTAAATCCATTTATCTTCTTTTAAAAGTGGATGATCGTACATTTTTCCCTTTCGTCATTTTTATACACCCTTTATTAGTGGGGACTGATACTGTCCAAGTTTATAAATGATGTACGACCAAAAATACGTATATTTAATAATTATTGCTCCACATTATAGTATTTTTAATCATTTTTTTGAGTATTAATTATATTGCTTTATACTTAATATTATCTTTTAAGTGTGTAGGAATAAAGCAGTATAAAGATGAAAAGATTTGGAGCAAAAATTAAATAAAACGCGAAAGAAAAATAAAATAATTAAATAGCAAAGGACAAATGGGGGACACCCTTTGGTATTTGTCCCCCTAGGGGAAGACAAAAGAAAAGGAACTAAACCAAGGAATTTGAACATGAAAACCATTTTGCTTCCAGTGCTAAGGCCAGTGCCTTGCACTAGTCTGGACGCTGTGGTGCGCGATTTTTCCTATTTCGCCCAAGACAATGTTATTCTAGCCCTACACGGCCCTAACTCGTATAAAAGGGGTTCTAAACCTAATTTGGAGGAACACGCACCACACTTGGAGGAGGCTTCTAACTAGTTTTTCTTTTTTTCTCTTCTTTTAATGATTTGATTTCTTGATTACTAATTGAATACTACTACGAATCTAGGATTGAACTCGGGAGAGGGAATTCTAGATTGCATATAAGATTGAGTAGAGCAAGATCGTAACTCTGAGTGGAGGCGGATTTGTGGTTAGGACAGGAATATACCTAACCGCCTTGCTTGGTTACTATACATGAATTATTAATGCATTCTTGTTAATTATAATTCCATAGGAATATAGGCGTTAGATTAGCTTGAATAGGCGAGTAGTACTTCGGGAGAAGGCTACGGGCAATATTAACCCCGTCAACTAATAAACCAGATAAATTAATTAGACGATTTACATGGAAAACTCAACGGGATTGTTAGCTAACCCATAGCTCTAGAATATTCACTCACATTGAATTTGTCTTTAAGCTTGTCGTAGTTTTCTTTAATCTCTTAGTTTGATACTCTAGATTAGTTGTAGTTAATAATCTTTAGAAAATCGCTTGAATAGATTAATTTTCTTAGTTTAATTTAGTAAATAGTTAATCACAAGTCCATGTGGGTATGATATCTAGATTACAATCCTATATTACTTGTCGACCACGTATACTTACGTGTGCGTATGGGAGCAACAAGTTTTTGGCGTCGTTGCAGGGGACTTAGAAATTAACTATTCTACTAGATTAGATTTTTACTTTTTATCTATTTAAGTTTTTAATTTTAGTTTAGTCTAGTTTGTATAACTTTTTTATATGGTATCTTTGAATGAAAAGTGGTGGGATAGTAACTATTCTTGTTTTTGTGAAACTTGTCCATATTGTAATGGACCCCACTTGTGGAAATATTGTAAGAATATTTTCAGGACCGAGTTGTGTGCACCATCTCAATCCTGTACTATTTGTGGTGGTAATTGGATAATTGTCCCAAGTGTTGTTATCCTACTCCATTCCCTTCTTATGTTGATTATAATAATTCTTGTGACTTTGACAGGAGTAACGGATTGGATGATGTGGAATATAATGTTCGTATTTTTGATATACATATGAAATTATTAGAGGAATATGGAGGTTTCCGTAAAAAAATTACAAATGTGATACAATACTTTATTGAAGGAAGAATTGAATTGGGACAAGAGATCGGCCAATTTGGCAGTTCTATTCGCGACTTAGAGGCTCAATTGAGTGCAAAGGTTGATGCATGTAATGCCCAACAATTTAGTGATAAGTTGTGTGAAGATTAAAAAGGTCTTTTAGGCCAAATTGAGGAGCTAAATCAAGAATACTAATCACTAGACCATGTTCTTGTTGATGATGTCGAGGTTGATGGAGTATATAGAATGGAGGAGGTAGACAATAATGCATTTTTGGAGTTGGAGCGTATTGGACCTCATTTTAAACAATTTTCAACATTGTGTTTGGATAGTGACATGGGAACAGATCCAGACAAGCATATGGAGTGTCAATAGATGAATAACAAGACCCTTATTGTAATGACCCGGCCGGTCGCTCTATAGACTTTGCACTATTATTCATGTTTCTGCTTCGTTATGCATTGCTTAGTATGTTTATAACGTGTCAAGGTCAGTTGGTGCGGGTTTGTAATGATTGTAGTGACAATCAAGACACTTAGTCTCTTAAAGTAGCCTTATAATTGGAAAAGTCAACTGGGAGTTGACTTCTTGGTAAACGATATCGGAATGCAGATTTTATGGCTCATATATCTTCGTTAGGTGATTTGGGACTTAGGAGTGTGTTCAGAATTTAATTTTGATGTCCGGTGTAGAATTAGGCTTGAATTGGCGAAAGTTAGTTTTTGGCGATTTTCGGTCAGCAGTGGAAATAGGCTATCAGGGTCGGAATGGAATTCCAGAAGTTGGAGAAGGTCCTTAATGTCATTTTTGATATGTGTGCAAAGTTTCAGGTCAATCGGATGTGTTTTGGATGATTTCGACATCTTTGGTGAATTCTAGAAATTTCAAAGTTCATAGGCTTGAATTTGATGTATTTTTGGTGTTTTTGCGTTGTTTTTGGTTTTTTAAGGGATCAAAATGTTTGAATGAGGTTATGTGATGTGTTGGTATGTTTGGTTCAGGTCCCAAGGGCCTCGGGTGTGTTTCGGGTGGTTAACGGACCTAGTTTGGAAGTTTGGAAGCTGTAGATTTTCTGGTGTTTTTTTGGCTCTGGTTTTCTCTTACGCGATCGCGTAGGGGTTCCTGCGATCGCGTTGGCTTAGCTGAGTGGGGGTAGAGATTTTTCATCGAGATCGCATTCGTATGGAAGTTTATTCTTCGCTATTGCGTGGTCAGAGTCGCGATCGCATAAGGTATTGAGCTTGGTAGGGGCTGGGGAAAATGTTCTTCGCGATCGCGTGGTTGTGGATCCGATCGCACTGGTCAGTAAAGTGAAGGTTCGCGATTGCGTAGAGTTATTGAGGGACTGACTTATTTTGTGCTTCGTGATCACGTGGAAGGTGCCGCGATTGCGATGAAGAAAATAGTTCGGCAAAAAGTTTAGGTTAAAAAACGACGGTTTTAGGCCATATCTCAAAACACCATTAGAGAGCTTGGGAGAAGGAGGATTTGGAAGAGATTTTCAGTGGAATTCTTGTGGTAAGTGTTCTTCAATCACTTTTGAATTAATTTCATGAATTAGTCTTGATTTTTATCATGTAATTTGAGGAATAAAAGTGGAAATTGGGGGAAAATAGGAGGAAATTTTGGGAAACTCCTTAATGATTTGAATGGGTATTAGAGGTCGGATTTTGATATATATGGGTAGACTCGTGAGGGAATTAGGATTTTAGTTTTGTGATTTTTATCGAATTTCGAGACGTGGGCCCGAGGGTCGGGTTTGGCCAATTTCGGGAATTGTGCCTAATTTTGATAGTTTTCGATTGAGTTTCGTTTCCCTAGAATATTTTGATGTTGTAAATATAACTTAGATAGACTCGGAGCATTTGGGAGCCGATTCGAGGGGCAAGAGCATCGCAGAGTAGTTTTTGGGTTGTTTTGAGGTAAGTAACGATTGTAGCTCTAAACCTGAGGGTATGAAACCCTAGTATTTTATATTGTTTTGGTAAATGAGGTGACACACATGCTAGGTGACGAGCGTGTAGTCATGCACCGATAGGGATTGTGACTTTGTCACGACCCAAATCCTAAATCAGGTCGCGATGGCGCCCGACACCGTTGTCAGGCAAGCCAATGTCAATTTACTATTGAGTTTCATTCAATTTATCAAAACATTTTCAATACTTACGAAATTTTAGATTTAATATACTAAGCAAAATAGATAACTTAGGCAACCCCTTAAACAGAAATAGCCATGAAAGTAATAATTTATAATTACAACCCAAAATAATAAATCTACTACGTGTGTGCCAGGAACTAGTGTCACAAGTTTACAGGCGTCTAGTAGAGTAAGATTTCCAATATAATACAAGTTTGTCCTACTGTCTAAGGAAAATAAACAGACATAACAAAATAAAGAAACTCCAAGGTGCTGCTAGAGATCCCCAGGGAAAGCAGCTCACCGAGAATTACTAATCACGTATAAGTCAGGGACGAGCTCTGGACCGATACCCAGATGCACCTGCCTCAGAACCTGTACAATTAAGTACACAACGTAGCATGAGTACAAAAAAAAATATGTACCCTATAAGTGTCCAGTCTAATCTCGAAGAAGTAGTAACGAGAGGTCAACTTGACACTTACTAGGGTCCAAACAGTGTAATTATGTATATAACTTAAAGAGAGTAACAAGTACACATGAATTATAGAGCAGTAAATTCTAGCATGTTACGAAACCTACTTTAAGTCAAAACTCTAACACACAACTCAATTCTATCATTTCAAGTCAACTGACAATTTAAGTCACGGACAATATCAACAAGCAACATGCGCACAATATATTAGAGGATACAGTTTGGGACAACATAATAGTAAATGTGCATTGCCGGAGGGTCGAACGGCACGAATCATAGATGCATCTATTAACCTGTCGTGACGTACAGCCTGCTCCCATGAGAGTAGTGGAAACAATTACTCCGCTCGCGGAATATACATATATTGCGAAGCGATCACATATACACATAACATCCTTTCTTTAAATTACCCTTTTCCACAAATAATAATGATTCGATTTAGTCTAAAACACATATTAAGAGAAAATTCATGAAACAAATTTTCATACGAAGGAATTACAAGGCATATAGTAATTTACGAAATTTACGAGGCATGGTGTGAACCTAACTACCCGAACATAACATGAATAGTCACTAGGCACGGACTCTCGTCACATCATACGTACGTAGTCCCCGCACTTAACAACACATAATCATTTATTTTGCCAAAAGGGACAATTCCCTACTACGAGGTTAGAAAGGAGACTTACCTTGCGTCAAGTCTACTCCCCGGGTCAAAAATGCGCCTGAAACTCCAAATTCGTCGCTCAAGGACTCGAAACTAGCCAAATAATGCATAAATAAATCAATCTATACTCAAAGGTATGAAATTCCTCTAATTAAATGATTATTTCAACCAAAATTGAAAAATCCCAAAATACACCCCCAGGCCCACATACTCGGATTCCAGAAATTTTTGAAGGAAACACTCACCCATAGCCTAAGGATCAACATTGTATAGTTTTTGTATGATTTCATAGCAAATTCTTTGGTAATTCTCTCATTTTTCAAAAAACCTAGGTTTCTACTCTAACCCATGATTTCTACTAATTAATGTGTTAATCCACCTAAGAATTCAAGTATTAAACTAAGTTTAGAGTATACATTACTTACCTTACCGTAGCTAGGTCGTTTATCTCCTTTGGATGCTCTAAAAATCGCCAATGGTTGAAAAGAAATGGTGAAAAATGGCTAAGTTTCATTTTTTTTTAAAAACCTCACTGCCTACAGGCTTTGCGCACCTACGGCTCGAGGACCGCATCTACGGAAACGGGAAAGGGGGCCTGGGTTCGCACCTGCGGAACTTGGAATCCTTACCTGGGGGCCGCACCTGCGAGGCAGGGGACCGCAGAAGAGGTCTCGCACCTGCGGCTAGGCCACCGCAAGTGCGGTCGCACCAGATCTGGTGCACCAACAGTCATTTGCTGCTGGGTTTTGCCTCGCTCGATGCCCGAATGGCATCTGGGCCCACCCGAGACCCCGTCCAATTATACATACAAGTCCGAAATCATAATACGGACTCGCTCGAGTCTTCGGAACGTCCGAAATAACGCTAAATCTAAAAATCACACCCCAAAACCTATTGGATCAAACTTAAGAACTTCAAGTTCTAGAATTCGCTAACAATGCGCCGAACCTACCTATACTACTCGGAATGACACCAAATTTTGCGAGCAAGTTATAAATGACATAACGGAACTATTCCGATCTCAGAATTTTGTTTGGACCTCGATAACACAAAAACATGTTCCCAACCTCAATTTGAACTTAAAAAACTCTAATTTCACTATTTGGCGCTGAAACGCTCCCGGGTCATCCAAATCCCGTTCTGAGCATACGCCCAAGTCCGAAATCATCATACGAACCGACCTGAATCATCGAATCTTGATTCCGAGGTCGTTTACTAAACATGTTGATCGAAGTCAAACTTGGCCTTTAAGGCCAACCGTAAGGAACCAAGTGTTCCTATACCATTCCAAACTCCTCCAAATCCTGAACCACCCGTCCCCACAAGTCATAAATCAGTAAAAGAAACTACATGAAGTCTCATTTAGGGGCACGGGGTCCTAGAACGCAATACGACTGGTCAGGTCGTTACATTCTCCACCTCTTAAACAAACGTTCATCCTCGAACGGGTCTAGAATCATACCTGAAGTGCTGAATAGGTGTGGATATCTGCTCCGCATGTCCTCCTCGGACTCCCAAGTCACCTCCTCGACTGGTTGGCCCATCCACTGGACCTTTATGGCGAAAACGCTCTTGGACCTCAACTGGCGATCCTGTCCGTCAATAATAGCAACTGGATCCTCCTCGTAGGCCAACCTCTCATCTAGCTGAATGGTGCTGAAATCTACCACGTGAGAGAAGTTGGCGTGGTATCTCCGGAGCATGGACACATGGAAGACCGGATGAACTCCTGATAAACTAGGAGGTAAGGCAAGCTCATAAGCAACCTCTCCAACTCGCTTCAATACCTCGATAGACCAATAAACCTTGGTCTTAGCAAGCCCTTCTTCCCAAACCTCATAATACCTTTCATCGGTGAGACTTTCAACAGAACCTTCTCTCCCTCCATAAATGTGACATCACGTGCCTTCTGATGCGCATAACTCTTCTGTCTATACTGTGCTGTGCGAAGCCTCTCCTGAATCAACTTCAGTTTATCCAAAGCATCCTTCACCAGCTCAGTGCCATATAACTTAGCCTCGCCAGGATCCAACAACCCGATAGGAGAACGACATCGCCGACCATACAAGGCCTCAAATGGAGCCATCTCAATGCTGGACTGATAAGCAAACTCGGCTAGAGGCAAGAACTGGTCCCACTGACCTCCAAAGTTCATCACACATTTCCTGAGCATGTCCTCCAGTATCTGAACTGTCCACTCCGACTGCCCATCAGTATGAGGGTGAAATGCTATGTTGAGCTCTACCCGGGTGCCTAACTCACTCTACAATGCTCTCCAGAAGTGCGAGGTGAACTGAGGACCTCAATCTGATATAATGGACACAGGCACACCGTGCAACCGAACTATCTCCCGAATGTAGATTTGGGACAACCTCTCTAAAGTATAAATAGTAGCTACTGGAATGAAATGCGCTGACTTGGTCAACCTATCAACAATGACCCAAACCGCATCCACCTTTCGTAAAGTCCGAGGCAACCCAACTACGAAATCCATAGTGATGCGCTCCCATTTCCACTCAGGTATAGGCATCTGCTGAAGTAGGCCTTCTGGCCTCTAGTGCTCATACTTAACCTGCTGACAATTTAGATATCTAGCCACATACTCCACTATGTCTTTCTTCATCCGCCTCCACCAGTAATGTTGCTTCAAGTCACGATACATCTTCGTAGCACCAGGATGAATATAATACCGTGAGCTGTGAGCCTCCTCTAGAATCCTCTCGCTCAGGCCATCAACATTAGGGACGCATAAGCGACCCTGTAGTCTCCATCCTCTCCAATATTAACCTCCTTAGCACCACCCTGTACCACGGTCTCCCGTAGCTCTGCCAAGCGCGGAACATCAAAATGCTGAGCCTTGATCTCTCCTAATAATGAGGACTGAGAAACCACACGTGCAAGAAACCGGTGGGGCTCTGAAAGGTCCAAACTCACCAAGCGATTAGCCAAGGACTGAATATCCAAAGCTAGAGGTCTCTCCTCTGCTGAAATATAAGCGAAGCTACCCATACTCTCCGCCTTCCTGCTTAAGGCATCTGCTGAAGTAGGGCATGGCCAACTCTGAACTGCATCGATCTTCTTAGGATCAACCTTGATACCCTCTGTGGATACCACATGTCCCAAGAATGCCACAGAATCAAACCAAAACTCACACTTGGAGAACTTAGCATACAACTTCTATTCTCGCAAAGTCTGGAGAACAACTCTCAGATGTTGCTCTTGCTCCCCCAAACTACGTGAGTAAATCAGAATGTCATCAATAAAGAAAATGACAAAAGAATCAATATAAGGCTTAAAAACCATGTTCATCAAGTCCATAAATGCTGTTGGGGCATTAGTCAAGACAAAGGACATCACCAGGAACTCATAATGACCATATCTCGTACGAAAGGCAATCTTTGGAACATCCAGTCCCGAATCTTCAGCTTATGGTACCCCGATCTCAAGTCAATCTTAGAAAACACCCGAGAACCCTGCAACTGGTCAAACAAATCATCGATACGCGGAAACGGGTACTTGTTTTTGATGGTGACCTTGTTCAACTGGCGGTAGTCAATACACATACGCATAAATCCATCCTTCTTCTTCACAAATAGCACTGGAGCACCCCAAGGAGACACACTCGGTCTGATAAACCCCTTAGCCAACAACTCCTCAAGTTGTTCTTTCAATTCCTTCGGAGCCATATGGTATGGGGGAATAGATATAGGCTAGGTGCCTGGAGCTAAGTTAATGCAGAAATCAATATCACGATCCGGTGGCATGACCGGAAGGTCTGAAGGGAGTACATCCACAAACTCTCGAACTACTGGCACTGAATCAATCGTCGGAGACTCAGCGGCGGTGTCCCGAACATAAGCAAGATAAGCCAAACAACCCTTCTCGACCATATGCCGAGCCTTTAAGAAAGAAATAACCCTACTATCTGCACTAACTGAGGAACCTCTCCACTCCAATCTCGGCAACTCAGGCATGGATAGAGTAACAGTCTTGGCATGGCAATCCAAAACAGTATGATAAGGGGATAGCCAATCCATGCCCAGGATGACCTCAAAATCAACCATATCAAGCAAGAGGAGGTACGATCTGGTCTCTAACCCACAGAATGTAACCACACATGACTGATAAATCCGGTCCACAATCACAGAATCCCCCGCAGGAGTGGACACATAAACAGGAGTACCCAAAGACTCCCGAGGAATATCTAAGTAATGAGCAAACAAGGCTGACACATATGAATAAGTGGACCCTGGATCAAATAACACCGAGTCATCTCTACTGCATACTGATATAATACTTGTGATCACGGTATCTGAGGCCACTACATCTGATCTGGACGGAATAACATAGAATCTGGCTGGAGCGCCAGATGACTGACCGCCACCAGAATAAATAGGAGCTGACTGGGCTCCCCCTGCCTGGCCTCCTACTCTAGGACGACCCCTACCAGCCTTCCCTCCACCTCTAGGTTGCTGAACTGCTGGTGCTGACCTCATAGGCTGGTCACCCTGTTGCACTACCTTGCCCCGGAGCTTGGGAAAATACCTCTTCATATGGCCTGGATCCCCACACTCAAAACAACCTCCTGGTACCATGGCCTACTGCCTTGAAGAAGAACCCGGAATAGCTGGTGGGCGATAAGAACTCTCCGGCATAGCGCTGAAATAAGGACTAGAAGACCCCTGATGACCAGAATACCCGCCGAAGGACACCTTAATGGCTGGTGGGCGATAAGAACTCTCTAGCATAGCGCTGAAGTAAGGCCTCGCTGGGACACCTCGTGGAGGTGGTGGTGCTGCTGAGTGTCGAAGCCTACTAGGCTGGCCCCTACCGAACTGACCTCTGCCCCTGGCTGGAGCACCTCTGAAATCTCCCGAAAATCTAGCTCTCTTATCTTGCTGACTCTGCTCTCCACCCCTCGATCGATAACCCTCAATCCGGCGAGCTTTTTCAACCACAAGCTGATAAGGAGTCCCCATCTCCACCTCTCGGGCCATGTTGGCCCTAATACCTGAGTGCAACCAAGCTACAAACCTCTACACTCTCTCAACATCAGTAGGAAGTATCATGAGGGCATGACGAGACAGCTAAGAAAACCTAGCCTCGTAGTCGGTCACTGACATCTGACCCTGCTCCAGCTGCTCAAACTGATACCGCAGCTCTTACCTCTCATAGGGTGGAATATATTTGTCCAGGAACAACTGAGTAAACTGCTCCCAAGTGAGGGGAAGAGAATATGTCGGTCTGCCAAGTATATAGGACTGCCACCATCTGCGGGCCCTGCCCTCTAACTGGAAGGTAGTGAAATCAACTCCATGGGACTCCAGTATCCTCATGTTGTGCAGTCTGCCCCTACACCTACCAATAAAGTCATGTGCGTCCTCATGAAACTCACCTCCGAAGACAGGAGGGTGCAATCTGGTCCATCTATCCAATAACTTCTGCGGATCGCCGTCCGCAGCTGGTCTGGGCTCAGGTGCTGCTGCTACTGGCTGGGCCCCGCCCACAGGCAGTGTACCCGGGGTCTGATATACAGTCGATGCATGACCTGTGGCCTGAGCAGTAGGGGTTTGGGTCCCCCCTCTCGCTTGAGATGTGGCAGGATCCGCTGGAAATAACCCAGCCTGGGTCATGGTGTCCATGAACCGCATCATGCGGCCCATGACCTCCTGGAATTCTGGCGCCATCATAAAGTCCAACGGGGCAGGATCTGCTGGGGACACCTCGCCCTGCTCCTCAGTAATGGGATCCGTTGGTGGTGCAACAGGAACAACTCTGGGGCGCACTCGTCCCCTACCTCGAGTCGGTGCCCTCCCCCGGCCTCTGCCACGGCCTCGGGTGATGAGGGTAGCGGCCCCTCCCGGGTCTGGAACGTTGGCTGCGTGTGTCCTCACCATTTGTGAGAGAATAGAAGATTGGTATACCATCAACTGCACGATAGAAGATGAATAAAGAGAGATTTCCTAATACCCTACAACCTCCCGAAGATAAATACAGACGTCTCCGTACCAATCCTCAAGACTCTATTGGGTTTGCTCGTAACTCGTGAGACGTACGTGAACCTAGAGCTCTGATACCATGTTTTCACGACCCAAATCCTAAATCAGGTCACGATGGCGCCCGGCACCGTTGTAAGGCAAGCCAACGTCAATTTACTATTGAGTTTCATTCAATTTATCAAAACAATTTCAATACTTACGAAATTTTAGATTTAAGATACTAAACAAAATAGATAACTTAGGCAACCCATTAAACAGAAATAGCCATGAAAGTAATAATTTATAATTACAACCCATAATAATAAGTCTACTACGTGTGTGCCAGGAACTAGTGTCACAAGTTTACAGGCGTCTAGTAGAGTAAGATTTCCAAAAGAATACAAGTCTGTCCTACTGTCTGAGGAAAATAAACAGACATAAAAAAAGAAAGAAACTGCAAGGTGCTGCTAGAGATCGCTAGGGAAAGCAGCTCACCGAGAAGTCCTAATCATGTATAAGTCAGGGACGAGCTCCGTACGGATACCCACATGCACCTGCCTCAAAACCTGTACAATTAAGTACATAGCGTAGCATGAGTACATAAAATAATATGTACCCAGTAAGTATACGGTCTAATCTCGAAGAATTAGTGACAAGAGGTCAACTTGACACTTACTAGGGTCCAAACAGTGTAATTATGTATATAACTTAAAGAGAGTAACAAGTACACATGAATAATAGAATAGTAAATTCTAGCATGTTACGAAACCTACTTTGAGTCGAAATTCTAACACACAACTCCAAATCTATCATTTCAAGTCAACTAATAGTTTAAGTCACGAACAATATCAACAAGCAACATGCGCACAATATATTAGAGGATACAGTTTGGGACAACATTGTCACGCCCCAAAACCGGTTCAGGCCGTGATGGCACTTAACGGCGAGGTTAGGCAAGCCAACGTACAACTATAACAATAAAAGTGTGGAATATAATCAACGGTATGGGGTAAGGCCGTAGAAACAAGCTGATCCACAGCAAGACCCAATATATACAACCCCAAATTACCAACATAACTACAACAAGTGTGTGCCAGGACTAGTGTCACAGTGTCAACGGGCGGCTACATAGATACAACAACTGAAATATACATATACAAAAATATACAAGCCGCAGTCTGGAACAAAAGACTGAGCAAAATGAAACTAGAAGGCTCCAGAGGTGCTGTCAGGATGACGCCAAGAAGACAACTCACCGTATGGAGTGACACCGCGATCAATATCTATCAGCAGGCGGACGACCAGACGGACCAGCCTCAAGACCTGCACAATCTAGTGCAGAAAAAGAAAGAAAGTGCAGCATGAGTACATATTAACAAATATGTACCCAGTGAGTGTCCCGTCTAAACTCGTAAAGAGTAGGGACGAGAGGTAGAATATATACTCACTAAGGTCCAATACATAATGAAATAAGATACAAGCCGAGTAATAAATCATGTGAGAAAATACATCAAGTATAAGGACATGTAA
>ML262578.1:0-28830 GCA_005239495.1 Nicotiana undulata
TTTAAAAGGTTAAAATTATAATTTATCAAATATTAGGGGTGGGTGGGGGGAGGGGGTTACTTTATTAATGGGGTAGGCCGAAATAGTTGTTTTTGCAAAAATTGATTGTTGGCCAATGGTCATTTTTTAATTTGACCGTTGGCAACGGTCAGAAATTAAAAATTAATAATAATAATTTAGGCGGGTTAACAGGCTGAATCGGGCTGCAGCCCATTAAGAACCCGTTAAGGGCTTAACGGGTTGTCAATCGAGTAGGTGATATTGGATTAGCTCCTGGGATTTTGGGTTGTTTTACTCTATTTCAAACAATAGACTTTTCTTAGCGGGTCCGGGGTACCGTTTTCCAAAATGTGTACGTTTAAACCCGTTCCCCGTCCAATCTGTCCCAACCTGCCATTTTTTGCTACAGTAACAGATTGAACCGGGCTGACCCGAGTTGAACCAGGTTGTTAACGGGTTAGCCCGACCCAATTAACACATTTAATTTTAATGGGTTATGTGGGTCGGTCGGAGGGTTGATCCGGCCCATTTGACAGGTCTAAGTTATGACAATGTAATGGTGGATTAATATTCATAATAAAGGTTGTGATTGTTCAACTACTCTCTCTTGTTTTATAACGGAACCAGAAGTTTAAGTAGAGTTAATACTAGGTAGCCACTCCAAAGGGCTGCTATTTGGAAATTAGTCAGCGCGTCCTGAATTTTAGTTTTTCGGGACAAAAAGTGTTATGATTTATAATGATGTTAAAAATATTAGTTTAAAAGTTCAAGACAAAATAAGGACCGGCTAATCTCTATATCCATGAGAATTACTATATGTGCACTTGCCCTGAATTTAACAAGGTGATTCAAGAAGATATTATATTGTCACACATATAGAAGGTTGAACATGTGATGAAAAGTAATTTTTGAACTCCTTCGCTACTATATAAGAATTTTTGTGGTTGAAATTCTGGTGATGGTCAAAATATTGTGGCCTGATTACCATAATTGTCGTGCGCCTTAAAATTTTGCCAATCATGCTTCAAAATTCTGGCAATCAAGCAAAATCTTGCCCAGTGTACTTTAAAAATCTAGCGTAGGGTAATTTTCTCAAAATGTTTCTCAATAGGATAAAAAAAATTAATTTTAAAAAGATTCATTCGACATCATTTCTAGTTTGTTTAAGCAGTTAGATGAGCGATTACATATATTAATTCTTCCTTAAAAAGAGGGGAGAAAAGACAATGGTGTGGGTTTAAATCCATGAAAAAGGAGATACTCAAAAACAAAGATCATTACAAAAATAACAAATTGTATTCATTGTTTACGTTTTCTAATCAATATACATAAATTATATACTAATCATATATAATTATATATAAATCATACAAAATTTTATATCCATCAGCTATCTTTAGTTTAAGCGATTAGATGAACGAGGTTAATTCTTCTTAGAAAAATTAACGAAATATACATTTTTAGATGTTCCTAAAAATATAGCGGACAAAATATATAGAATATATATGTATTATATACTTATAATATACTTTTTAGCTAGCTAATGCAGTTAGTTTCCGTGGACCGACCAATTTTTTATTTTGTTGAAAAGACAATGGGGTGGGCTTGAATCCATGATTTAATATGGGGCTCAAACTATATATTCTTGGCCCAAACCCAAACCATATCTAGGGCAACCTTTTACCCTAAAAACCCTACGTATTTCATCTCCTTTGTATCATTTCCTCGTCCCCTCCGGCGAGAGAGAGAGAGAGAGAGACGGCGAAATGGGTCGTGTAATCAGAGCGCAACGTAAGGGAGCAGGGTCCGTTTTCAAATCCCACACTCACCACCGTAAAGGTCCGGCCCGATTCCGTTCACTCGATTTCGGCGAACGGAATGGTTACTTAAAGGGAGTAATCACAGAAGTGATTCACGATCCCGGTAGAGGAGCACCACTCGCGCGCGTGACATTCCGTCACCCATTCCGTTACAAACACCAAAAAGAGTTGTTCGTTGCTGCTGAAGGGATGTACACTGGTCAGTTCGTTTACTGCGGTAAAAAAGCTACTCTTATGGTCGGCAATGTATTGCCGCTCAGATCTATACCAGAAGGAGCTGTGGTATGTAACGTGGAGCATAAAGTAGGAGATCGTGGTGTATTTGCTAGATGCTCTGGTGATTACGCCATTGTTATCAGTCACAATCCTGATAATGGTACCACTAGGTATATTATTAATCGTTTTCTGAAGCAAAATATAGTTTTGTTTGATTTTTGTTAACTGTTATTTTGGTTTGTGTATAGCTGTTTGGAGCCTTATAAATGCTTTCTAATATGATTGACAATGTTATTTTTAGTGTACCCAACTAGTGTGGGCAGTGGCAAAGCTAGTAATTTTGATAAGGGTATTCAAACTTGAAAGAAGTGAAAAAAATACACGACAAGGTGTTATATACCTCTAAAACGTAATATTTTACCTATATACACTGTGCAATTGACCGCCCTTGTGACCAAGGAGTGTGGGGTTGATAAGTGGTAGTTGATCAATCGAATAACGTGAAATTAGCTTGTATAGATATGAGTAATTCATGGGTTGATGATTGCTGAACAAGTAGCTGAGTCAAGATAATGGCTAAATTTGTGGTAAAGATGATTTAGTTTTGACCAGCCCTACGGTAATGACACCTATAAACAGAAATCTAGTTTGCTGGTGTAACTAGGCAAAGTTTTGTCTTTTGCAGCCGGTTGCTATCCTGAGTTATCTGATCTAACGTTGCATTTGTATTTAATATGTGGAAGTATGAGCTGTTGGAGCTGAGGAAGGAGGTTAATTGTGTCATTATATTTTCTTTGTGATGAAGCTGTGTGAAAAAAGGGCATCTTTTTGCTTAGTTATATCCATTGCTATTATACTTGTTTGGGATATTTAGCCTTACTGTGCGAATAAGTTTGTTACTCAGGTTCGTTGCTGTGGTGGTGAAGAAAGAGTGGGAAGTGTTTTCTGTAACTTAATTTTGTATGTATGTGCTGTATCTGGAAAAGATTGTACGTAGTAACATGTTTTATGGTTTGGTGAACTTACCTTGTTACATGTTGACCCAAATTACTTTGAATTTCCACGTGTTTTTTCGTTGCTCTTTTTTTCTGTGATGAGTTGGTTTAAAAACATTCAATTTAGCTCTTCTTGTGATTGTTATGATGTCAATTTACATTTTCAGGCTTTGTCCCAGGTTTTTATCCAGTACTCTAAACAGATTTGATAGACATGTTGTGATGATATTATGGCCATTCTGTCATTTGCAAGTATGTTCAGATGTTTACTGAAATCTGTTTCATCAAATTTTGATTTTTTGATCAGGGTTAAGCTTCCATCAGGAGCCAAAAAGATTGTGCCAAGTGGATGTCGTGCCATGATTGGTCAAGTTGCTGGAGGAGGACGTACCGAGAAACCAATGCTTAAAGCTGGTAATGCTTACCACAAGTACCGAGTGAAGAGGAACTGCTGGCCTAAGGTCCGTGGTGTTGCTATGAATCCTGTGGAGCATCCTCATGGTGGTGGTAACCATCAACATATCGGTCATGCCAGCACAGTCCGTCGTGATGCACCTCCTGGGCAAAAGGTCGGTCTTATTGCTGCAAGGAGGACTGGTCGTCTCCGTGGTCAAGCTGCCGCCACTGCTGCCAAGGCTGACAAGGCTTAAGACAATTTGCTTGTTACTTTTTATCTTGTCATTGTGTCCTGTTCAATTTTTGAGTATTCAGCTACAACAATTTGGTAGTAAAGTTAGTAACATGCTAAATTTTGTTCGGATGTTTAGCAAGTTTTGTTTTCATGATCTTTCTGTGGTGCATTTTACCTTTATCAATGCCATACAGTTACCTCATGAATTTTCTGTAGTGCGATTCATTTGCTTGTTTGTGCACCAATTTTGAATGAAGTGCGAATATTTCATGCTTTACCGAATAGCTCAACGTGGAAGGAAAGAAAAAGTTTTTCAAAGCAAATTCATGGATGGGAGACTTATATTAGCATGTTTGACGAATAGCATCGTACTAGTTAGTTTTCAGACTTGTAATAGAAAAATAGAAGTGTTTGAAAAGTCATTGAAAAATAGTCTTTTGGATTTTACCCCAAAAATTATGAGGTGTTTGGCCAAACTTTTAGATCGAAAAAAGTGTTTTTGAGAAGAAAGAGAAGTAGTTTTTGAAAAGCAGAAAAGCTCTTTTCTGAGAAACACTTAATTACTTTGACTTGTTTATGTTAAGCAAGTCAATTTCGTGATATAGCTGCCACCTGCCAAAGTGTCAATGATGTTGTTTGTTAATGTACTTAGAGCCCGTTTGGACATAAGAAATTTTTTCCTTTTTTCCAAAAAACTTTCACCTTTCTTCTGAAATTAGCATTTGTTCATTAAATTTTCAAATTTTACTTGAATATGCATTTTGAAAATTTGAAAAACTCCAAAAAGCTATTTTTCAAAATTTTTACTCAAATCACTCAACTTCAAAAACAATCCAAAATTACATTCATGTCCAAACACAACTCTATATTTCAAATACCATTTTCACTTGAAATTTTTTTCCACCTTTTTTTGGAATTTTACAATTCTTGTGTCCAAACGCCCACTTACATTGTATAGGTGGTTAAAACGTCTTTGAAAATCCAAGCATAAACCATGTATGGAGATGATATTGGACATCCACTAACTCACACAAATTAGAATCTTGCCCCTTTATTCAATTAATTATTTTTTTTCCGGCAAGTTGATATATAATTGGAGAAACGTTATAATATTATTATTTGTAATGTTAAAAAAATTAGCGTGCCTTGCGTGAGACATTTTAAATTTAACATTATTGTTTCACATTTTCTCTCCTAAGAGTGAGTCATGCTTTTGAAATTGGGAGACGAATTAACAATATACTAAGATCGATGAAGAAAATAAAAGATTGATTTCTATCTATTGATAAGACTTTTGACACGCTCACTGAAATATTTGAATATTTCAATAGAAAAGCTTTAATCACATTATCGGTATAATTTGACAAACTTTAGTTATTGGTTACTAAACTTCTTTTATTTCCGTAAGTGTTTCTTCTTTATAAACTTACTCCTATTCAATATTTACACTAATCCAATAAATATACGATACATATTTCACATGCACAATCATAGGTGGGACTTATAGTGCATGCCCTTATGCGCTAAGGGTCTTTGGATAAGGCCAACGTCCGTTAGAATTGGTTGTTAGCCCAAAGACCTATTGCACATAAGGGACTTGCGTTATAGGTGATCTTGTTTTTTTTTGGGGGCCATTATTTTTGTCGCTGGAGTCGAATTGTGCGCTACTTTGGTTCTGGACTCATCAAAGGTAAATACAGAACTTGAAGCTTATACGTGTGTGTGAAATTCTAGTCCTCTTAAGTTATTGGGCTATGAATTAATAATTTGTATATATTTACTAATTTCTTAAAACAAATATAAAGTACAGACCAAAACTATTGGATTTTGTGGAACTCATAACCGAAGGGTTGACTCGGCTCTTGTACATAATTATCACTAAATCATACTCCCTTCGTGCAATTTTACTTGGCACGTTTTGACTTTTCACGCCTTTTAGGAAACTATTCCTTGGGCACGCGCATTGCCCGTCTATCCCTAATAATTAGTAAAAATTAAAAATTTGCAACGTTTTGTATGTGGATGGTAAAACGCTTTGAATCATGATTGCATTATTACATAGAAGGAGAAGATAAAATGTATGACTGTAAATGTTTGCTAATAAAAATTATTACACGCATGGGAAGTTAAAGAGCTTATCTTTGTAAAATGAACAATTTAGATACATGTATCTTAATAAATTCGTTGACATTTCCAAGTCAAATTCAATGTTACAAAACTCACTTTTGTTATCAATATTGAAGTTATTATTAATACTATAACTTTTAAGGGCATAAAAGTCTAATAATATTGTAGGGTCATTATGATCTTTCACATTTAACTTTTATTCTTCATGCTTATAATATAGTATACGATAATAATTGGCATGATAATTTTAGCACAATAACCCTATTAATTGATACTCAATAATTGAACCTGTATTCCCAAATAACGCCTGAAGAAAAAAAAAAACTCCAAAAAACAAGAGAATAAAAGATGACTTCAGTAGACATTTGTGTTTAACGAAGGGAGACAATGAAGAGTTCAATGTGAATTCCAATATTAAACATTGGAAAATTACAATTGACCATTACTCCCTTCGGTCTACAACAAGTGATCAATTTGCTTTGGGCATACCCATTAAAGAAATACTAAATTCTAGAAAAAAAATAGTTAGCGTGACTAAACTACCCCTAATTAAATGTTACAACATAATTTAATATGAGAAGTAAAAGACTTTTTACGTACATAAGGGTAATTTTGGAAAAACAAATTGAATTTTTTCTTGATGATATAAATGGACATTTATTTTGAACCAAAATAAAAAGACAAACTGATCACTTATTGTGGACCAGAAGAGTATTTATTCAAAAAATGTTGGTTAATGAATTAACGGTAAAGCAAGAAAAAAAATTGTCTTTCTCTTGATATGCATAAAGTAATAAATAAAAATAAAAATATTTTTTTAGTATACGTGTCAAGTAAAAGTGAAAGGAGGGAGTAGTGAATTAACACATATTCTCACCTCAATTTATCACATAAGTATGGATAAGTATTTACCAATGTGATTGCAGACAAATTTACACCATAGGTGGAGAAGTCTTTTGGGGGAATGGATAAAACGTCAAACTCGAAAACAATAAAGGACAATAATGTTTCCACTGTCCGTACTGCTCGCTAAACCTCTTACCCCAATCTACAATAAAGAGCTTCAAAATCCAGGATAGGCAAAAAGAGATAGAGATAGATAGAGAGAGAGAGCTGTAGAGAGTCGGAGAAAACCAGAGATGTGTAGATAGAAGAAAAACCAAATTCTATCATACACATTTTATCAAACACCTTTCATACAATCTTTTGTGTTTCTAAACGCGACTCTCCTATCCTAGCATTAGTTTATATATATCTAGGGAATAAACAACCCACCTCTATCACACATTTTATCAAACACCTTTCGTACAATCAATATTTTTCTTAACGCCACAGCTATATATATAGATAGATCAAACCACTTCTATCATAGACATTTTATCAAACACCTTTCGTGCAATCTTTATTTTCCTAAACGCGACACTCTTATCCTAACATTTATAGTTATATATACATTACATACCCGGTAAATATGAAGTCTTTTGTTGAATTGGTGGCCTGCTGTGGCTGTTCTTCATATCGTGTGCGACAGGTTGAAGCAGAGGAGATAGGACCTCTTGTACCTATAACTGCTGAAGCATCGTCTGATGATAATAATAATAATAATAATAATAATATTGTTAGGTATAAAAGGAGGAAGAGAGGGAGACGAGTGAAAGCGAGATCTGCTGGTTCATTTCCTGATTGGAAACCGTCTCTTTCGTCTATATCAGAAGATCATGATGTTTTCCCTACAAGAATGGCTGTTAATTCCAACAGGAATCTGAAGAAGAACGCAACTGCTCCTCGTCATCATTATCGTGATAAAGTCAGGTACTCCCTCGTTTCATTTTATGTATTGAGTTTAGTAATGTAGAAAAAGCTTTTGATCTTGCAATATGAAACTAAGTGGGCATATAGAGGCATACAGAGTCGGAGCCACAATTTAACAGCTTGTTTGGATGGTTGTTAACCATTGTATCGTATTGTATTGTTTTTCCGGAACAATGTTTGTTTTGATTGTTTAGTTAAAATTGGTTGTATCGTATTGTTAAATCCATTGTTCCGGAACAATAAAAAATCTCATTTTTTGAAACAATCGATTTGGTGGTGGTGGGATTGTTTCCTATTTTTCTTTCTGATTATGCCCTAACTTATTACTTTATAATTCTAGTTTACCCTTTACCTTCTTTTATTTTAAATAATAGCAAAGTCTTTTTTTCATATAATTCTATGATAGAACTCTACGTTAAATTCTCAAAGACAACATTCCAAATATAACCTACATATGTGAAAAATTCATTTTGTTCTTCTGCCGCTTCTCCATACTCTTCAGGTAAATGTTTTGTTTTACTTTTGTCTGAATGGAGTCTACTTTAAAAAAAAAATTAAAAAATTTTATTATTATGATCGAATTATGAATATGTTGTACTTATTATTATTTTTAATATTATTAACTTGTTCAACTAATTTCGATAGAATTTGCATGAATTTAACTGCTTAATTTATATATAAGACATAATTAGTGATAAATTAGTAGAAAAGGGTTTTCTTAAATAATTTTTAAATGTAATTCTTGATAAATTAAATATTTAAAACAACTAAGGGTATTTTAGTAAACTCATCAGTTGCAGTACAGTACGATACAATCAAACTAAACATCAAAATGTTATTTAACAACGACAAACAATATAATCTATCCAAACATTGTATTCATTAAACGATACGATACAATACAATACAGTACAATACGATACATTATTAAATAACGAGGGACAGTGATCCAAAAAGAGTGTAAAGTTTGTTAGTTCTAAATTGTCAAAAATTAATAGCTCGTCTTAGTTCATAATTAAGCATTTATATATATTTAATAAATTTTTTAAAACAAATACAATGTTTAAGCAAAAGTTATTGAGTTCGGCCGAATTTCATATGAAAAAAGCCTAGCTCCCCGTGGATACACATCAATAATTTAAAGTTTATGTGTTCCGACAATAGTAATTCGGTTCACAGTAAAATATTCATAGATATTTTAGAAACATCTTGATATATATATATATATATATATATATACTAGGCAATGTACCCCTCATAGCCGTATCAACAACATTGGGGGCCTAAAGCCATATTTCACATAGAGGTCCTAAGTAAGAATATCAAGGAGTGTACGCGGACCTTACCTCTATTGGAACGCAGAGAGGTTGTTTCCGAAAGACCGTCGGCTCAAGAAAAAGCATGGCAAAGAAAAGGTCAGATAAGGACAATCAATTCAATGCATTATGAAAATGAAAGTAACGAAGGCGAATAAGTCATGATAAAGCAGTCTAAAAAATAGCAGTAGCTATCACAGATAATCAAAGTACAAGTAACAATAGATAGTAGCATAATTCAAAGGGTTAGAAACTATAGAGCAAGATAAGTTGATATAATGATATCAAAAAGTGTTGCATTGCTTCAATATAATGATTGCTTGTTGTAATGCTTGATATTTTGAAGAAGACAACTTGTAACCGCAGTAAGTCGCCAATTGAGAGACTTTTCAATATTGTAAATAGTAAAAGAGAGAACGAATCAGATTAATATATTAGTTGTTAAGATATAAATTAGGCAAAAACATAATTACCCTACCCATGTAGGAAACCATTCTTTAATTATTACACAACCCTCACTATTAAAGTTATTGTACTTTCGCTAAAATTCTTTTAAATTTTAAATGTACACACATTTTTTTTAATAATACATATACAATAGTATATTCTTAAGGAAAAAGTAGGGCCTCCAAAAAGTTGGGGTCCAAATGATTGCTTTACTGACCTTATAGTCGAGCCACCCATGGTGCCCGTAGTCAGTACTGTGGATCTGCCACTGTGTGCATAACAGATCAAAAAAATGTAGCGTTGTTACGACATCAAGTTCATCTCATTCCTGTATTTTTTATGCGAAGAAAAGATTTGTGTAGAAGTCCACAAATATTGCAACAAATATGTAGATATAAACCTATAATTAAAAAATACAATAAATTCAGATTACTAATAACCTCAATTTTCTACGGTAGCACCATGAATGGCGCATAGCAAAGCAGCGCCCAATACACCGGCGACTCCCATCATATTTAAAGCTATAAAACTTAAAATGGATCCCCCTCTATTTGGCTATGTGAATTCGACTAAATATCATATTGAAAAAACAAAAACAAAAACAAAAAAAAAATATATATATATATACACACACAATAAGATCCCGCTTTTTTTTTATTAACTAATTCGCTTCCGTTTGGCTAAATTTTGCTTGCTCTTTGGAAATTCGGATTCAGAATTTATTTTCTTTTTCCTTTTATGTATGTTTTTTCTTTTAAATTTGTTTATAATTACTATTTATGCGGATAAATATACATGTTTGCTTGGTCATAAAAGTTACTCCCTTCGTCTCAACGCTTAAACTACAAGGTCCAAGTATTGTGAAATTAGATAGTATTCCTGTTACATTTATCAAATTTCCCTAAAGAAATTTTATATATGTAAAAGCTACGTAAAATTATTACTGAGTTAGTATAAATTCTTAATAAAAATGTTTAAAAGTTCATATCAATTTAAACGTTTAAAAGTTTCAAAAGTTTACTCTTAAAAATTTCGTGTCAAGTCAAACTTTGTTCATATGAATAAAACACAGGAAGTATCATATTATTCCTTAGTGGGTTCATTCGGTACGAATGGAAATTAATGAAATTAATCGTACCAATGAATTTCGAATATCGAATTACAACGTTGACACTAGACATTTCTGCAGCTTCTTCGTGTTTTTTTACCTCTGCTCAGGAGCTCCGTGTTTTTGACTTTACTCCCTTAGTGACTCAAACCCGCAACCTCAGAATTGAAGGTGGATGATGTTTACTGTTTGCCGTTTGAGCAACCCTCTTTTGTTATTTTCCAAACCCGCAATCTCAATAATCGAAGGTCGAGGGTGCTCACCACTTGAGCAACCCGCTCTTGTAACTTTTTTGTGTTTTGGTTTATGGTTTAATTGTCTTTTTTTCCTGTTCTACAGGATAGCTTGCTTTTCTGCAATGGGTCCCTCTCCTTTCTTGATTTGATATTGGGACTAATCCAAATTACCCTCCTGCTCTCTTTTGTTTTGTAAATTTAAACTCTATATATCGTGTATAGTTTTTTTTTTTTTCTTTTTTCTTTTTTCATTTCTCTTCAATTTCCATTATGTTCTCTCTCCCTATCTGTATTAATGCAAGGACTGTAATATTTGTAAAAATGCAAGGACTTGGTATAGAGTCGTGTAATCATTTGTTTTTATCATCTATCAGAATGCTTATGAGATAGTGATCGGCCTTATAAAACTTGCTAAGCCTCACTTCCTTCTCCTCTTCTCTTATTAAGTGGAAAATGTGCGACCTCGGATGCTTAAACACGAATGATACTTTGTGATGTATGGTATATAGGTTAAAATGTTCTATATGACGATTAATTTATTGTTTTCCATTCGGTATTTCGAAACTCACTTTGAGACTCGACTAATTCAGGCTTGTCGTGAAATTTCAGATAATGAAACTATACAACTAAGTAGCAAAGAAAAAAAATAATACGTTGAGAGAAACTAGACTGGGACTTTAACAATACAAAAAAATAACTAGGCTTCAGTCCCAAATTGTTGAGGTGGGACCTTGACAATAAATAAATTTGACAGAAGAGGGCAATTGTATACGAGTCAAACTAATGCTAGTTGTTAATATACTTAGAAAGTATCATATTTGAAAAATTACTAAAAGCACGAAAGCCCTTAGCGAAATATCGTTCACCTTTTTTACCCTTTAAGAGTATATTTTATATTGGACATAGTAGTAATTTTAGTTATTTTCCTTCCGAGATCTTTACACGAAATGCCGGCCATAATCATAGTTTACTTTTTCTAGCCATATACATCGATTATACATTGATTATACACATATAATAAATAAATTATGCATATATTATACCTCCACCGGTTATTTTTAGTTTAAGTGTTTGGATGAGCGGCTATTTAGGTTAAATCTTCTTTTCCCAATATGTAGGAATATTCATTAATTATTTTTCTAATCTTTAGGGACAATCATTTAATTAATAACCTAATATTTAGGACTTTGATATGGGAAATCATATAATTATCTTTTTGTTGTGAAATTTTTTGTTTAAGAGTCCTTGACGAGATTCTTTTTTTTGTTAAAAAGTTTTAGGATTAGCATTGTTTATTTTCTTTTCTTTTTCAGAACTCCATAATATATGCAATTTGATTATACAATGAGCTACAATAATGTATTCTTTTTCTGATATGTTGAAAATAATTCATATAACATTTATTAATAACTAAAAATGAAGAAATTCATTTTATTCTTGAAAAAAGTTATTATTTTCCATCACTTTGTTAATCCTCTTTGTTACTTCTAAAATGATCAAGGGAATAAATTTTCAAAAAAAAATTCAAAAAAATCATTAAGTTTTGAACAATGTTTTAAAAGGCGCATTCGGGAATAGCCCCGGGGAGAGCCCTAGGCGAGGCGCACCAAAAACGCCCCGAGGCGATAGTGTGGGGCGAAAGTCTCAAGAAGCGTACGTCCGGGCGTTCGGGGCGTACGCTCGGACGTTTGCGGTGCGTTTTTTAGTGAGGCGTAAGCCCTAGAGATTTTTTCAAATTAAAACAAAATTTGTTGAATAAGTCTTTCATATAATACCCAAATATTCAAAATTCAGCTTGGTAATTACTCAAAAGTTTTAAATAGGAATTGAATTATATTAAATTTAAAAGTCAACGCCTTTTTTATTGATTGAAGCCTCAATTCATGGTCTTCTCCAATTCGTTATCTTTTCCGCTAGTCTGCTAATATCTTTTTCGTGCCTCGGGGCTTACGACTCGCTATGGCATATGTAAAACGCCTCGCCTTATGCCCACGCCTTTATAACACTGGTTTTGAAGGACTATTTGTGACTGATGAAATTTAAAAAAAGCATGATAACTTATGAACTTAAAGCGATTAAATTAAAAATATATAATAATTTTTATATATTTTTTGGCTAGTAAATGAAATTAGCTTTGGTCGGTCGGTCATTTTTGTATTTGCAAAAAAGAATTTTAAAAAAAGAATTTCTTAAATTATTTTGGCAACATGGAAGCTAAAACATGGGCCGGGTCAACCCGTCCAAGGTCCAATAAAATTGAATTGGCAGATTCCAGACAGAGAAATTACTGTACAGCTCTATCTTCTTCCCCTCATCGTCTATTGTGAAAGCTTTGTTCTGTGAAGCAAATGGCGATAATGGCTGCTCTGCAGAGCTCGTTTACATCTCTTTCGATATCCTCCAACTCATTCTTGGGCCAACCTTTTTCTCCTCCTCTTTGCCCTCCTCTGGTACTATGCTTTACTTTCCACTCTTTTAAATTTCCTTCTATTTTTACTTACTGTTTTGTCCATTGATAGTCTCCTAGTATTATTTAAAATTAAAAAAAATATTTGGTTTCTCAAATAATGTGCTTTGTAAATTTGGGTTGTTAATGGTTGCTTAATTCGCATAAGACTTGGTACATGTTATTTTGCTGGAATTGTCTTGCAATTCGTGGAAACAGGAGCCTTGGCGTAACTGGTAAAGTTGTTTCCATATGACTAGGAGGTCACGGGTTCGAGCTGTGAAAATAGCCTCCGGCAGAAATGCAAGGTAATACACCCTTGTGGTCCGGCCCTTCCCAGACCCCGCGCATAGCGAGAGCTTAGTGCACCAGACTGCCTTTTTTTGTCTTGCAGTTCGTAAACAACCGCGGGCATTGGCGTAACTAGTAAAGTTGTTGCCATGTGACCAGGAGGTCACGGGTTCGAGCCATGGAAATAGCCTCTTGCAGGAATGCAGGGTAAGGTTACGTACGATAGACCCTTGTGGTCCGGGCCTTCCCGGACCTGCGTTGCCGCGCATAGCGAGAGCTTAGTGCACCGCGTTGCCCGTTTTTGTCTTGCAATTCGTAAACAACTGCTCCCTCCCCCACCCCCCAACCCCCACCCAAAGAAAAACCCTCGCCCGTGCTCGATGATGGAAGGAATGGAAAAGAGAAGAAGTAAATAGATGTTAAGAGACCTACGGTGACAGAAACTCAATACACCAAGGTGCATTTGGTATAGAGTAAGATGTTTATTTTCGGGTATAAAAGTAGGTGACATATATGTATTCCAATAGTAATGTCTAAGTATTTATTAGAACATGTGAGATTAATTAAGAGTTGAAAATTTTCTTAAAAGGAAAATGATCGTCAGGGCTTTGGTTCAACTATAGAGGTGGCACAACATGATGTGTTGTAGGAAAGGAATGGGTCATGGATTCGATCCTGACTCGTGAATGAGATCTGGTATCTAAGTAGAAAAGGGTAGAGGGACTAACATATCCATCGAGTTTTGAAGCTGGAAATAGCAGATTTCTCCGTTATGTAATATATGTATGTGTGTATATAAAGAAAAGTGACTTCCGCCCATGTGTGATATAATTCATTTTTCTCGTTTCTGCGGAAAGGATTTTCCTTGAGAAAAACATTATCAAATTTCAAGGCAAGGAAGCACTTGAAAACATTTTCCATGAGGAAATATTATCTCGCGTACCAAACACACCAACTAGACTATGGATGAGATTGGTGCAAAGCTAGATCAAAGATTTTTTGTCAGCAGGTGCGAAATACCGCTGCACTTGTAACTACTACTCTGTGATATAGTGAGTTTGAACTTAGTGTGTGTCTGTATTTTAAGTTGTTCATACTTTAAGTTGAGGTGGTGCGGTTGCCATACCACATCTTCCCCGGGGTTAATGCGAGTTTCACCAACAACAACAACAACCCAGTATAATTCCACATGTGGGGTCGGGTAGTGTGTACGCAGAACTTACCCCTACCCTAGGGTAGAGAGGTTGTTTCCAATAGACCCTCGGCATCCTTCCCTCCAAGAACTCCCCACCTTGCTCTTGGGGTTACTCAAACTCACAACCTCTTGGTTGGAAGTGGAGGGTGCTTACCATCACAGCAACCCACCTTGTCATTCTGTACGTTTGATGCGAGTTTCACCGATTACTTTAAATGTAGTTCATTTTGTACGTTTGATGCTTTTGTTTGCGAGTTTCAAAGTGAACTGTCTTTGTTTTGGTCTTGCATCGACTTAATTAAGAGGACGATATGCTATTGAAGAATTGATTTCGACCTGTAAATATCTAACTGCTCTTCCAAGGTGCTAACTGTGGCCAAAATTCTTGATCATTTTAGAGGCTCTCAATGTTTCAAGTTCTGATTTTGATCTATCTGTTGTTCAACATAACTGGACAAATAGCTTGTTGATAGCAAAAGAGCTGTATTCGTGGTTTAGCATGTAAAGACACCTAATTCCTTAGGTTGAATCCTCCATATAATCATGAATGAGTAGTTGAAGAGAACAATTTTATGTGGAAATCAATTCTCCAGAATGTACATCATAACAAGTTCTTAAATGAAGCTTCTAGTCATCTTGAACATGAGAGATTAAAAACACCCGTTACATGATAAGCAATTGAAGCAAAATATTGATTTCTGAATATCTTCTTCGATATATAGACTTTGCTGTATTTAGGTTGATGCTCCTTACTACAACTATGTCGGGCGGTGGCGTAACTGGAAAAGTTGATCCCATGTGACCAGGAGGTCACGGGTTCGAGCCGTGGAAACAGCCTCTTGCAGAAATGCAGGGTAAGACTGCATTTCTGCAAGAGGCTGTTTCCACGGCTCGAACCCGTGACCAGGAGGTCACGGGTTCGAGCCGTGGAAACAGCCTCTTGCAGAAATGCAGGGTAAGACTGCGGACGACGGATCCTTGTGGTCTGGCCCTTCCCCGGACCCCGTACATAGCGGGAGCTTAGTGCACCGGGCTGCTCCTTACTACAACTGGTTACTAGTCCTCTTATATTGTCCTGCTTACGTGACTTGTCTTTTTCACGCGTCAAATTGCAGCAAGATAAATTTTTGTTCAATTAACGACAGTCTTCAAATGATACTTTGCAGGTCAAATCAACACAAAGTCCAGGTCCCATTATAGCCAAGGTTGGTATCTTAGATCTATTTTTGGTCTTTCCTCTGCTATCAGATTGTGTACTTTTTTTCCATGACCCAAAAAGAAGATTTTCGATGACAATGAATTTACTATGTAAAAACGTTCTTCGTTTTCATTTCTTCTGCAGCTTAAGCGATGGGAGCGTAAGAAGTGTAAGCCAAACAGCCTTCCGGTGCTACACAAAATGCACGTGAAATTGGGAGATACAGTAAAAGTGATATCCGGACACGACAAAGGTAAGATTGGAGAGATCGCTGAGATTATCAAGCACAACAGCAAAGTCGTCGTAAGTGAGATAAACTTGAAAACCAAGCATGTGAAGAGTAGAGATGAGAATGAACCGGGCCAAATAATCAAGGTTTTCAATTTCTTTCCTTCTGAATGTATCTTATTTTCCTAAAGCTTTTGCTATGGCTCCAACTTATTCAGGACTGAGGCATAGTTGTTGTCGTTCTCTTTTGTTATGGATAACGCTAACATAAACTAATCAGTCTTCATGTGAAAGTAACTTTTTAAGTCTGGTGCTTTCAGATTGAAGCGCCTATTCACAGCTCGAACGTGATGCTTTATTCGAAAGAGCAGAAGGTAGCTAGTCGGGTGGGTCATAAAACACTCGACAACGGGAAAAGGGTCAGGTACCTCGTAAAAACCGGAGAAATTATCGATAGTGCAGAGAACTGGAAGAGAGCTGTCAAAGAGAAGGAAAAAACAACAGAAGCAGTGGCTGCTACTTCTTAGAAGGCTGGCTAGTAAAATCTAGTTGTTTTACTTTCTTCAATTCTCCATTAATGTGTTATCTATATGTATTTATTGGTAGCCACTCCCTTAACCATTCCTACAAAAAGGGTTGTTCAAGGCAGAACAGAAAGGAAAAGGTACACTAACAATTTTGTATTTGTATTTATTGTAAAAGTTCCATACCTCAAAAGATGGTATATTTGGCTCCAACTTAATGAAAGACCTAAAGTTATCTTTGTGCGATTTACATGTCACGTGTTCGAGCCGTGAAAGCAGTTACAACTGCTAGTATTAGGGTAGATTGTTTACATCATACCCTTAGGGTTTTTTTGGTATACGGTATAAGAAGGTATAATGTTGATATAAAAATTTAATACCACCTTAATAATTCGTTCGGTTAGCAAACCAGATATAAGTTATCGCAGGATTAAAATTAACACCAGGATAACTTATACCTTATAGATGGTGGGGGTAATTAGTACCGGTATAACTTATATATTCTTCTTACAAATTATGCAATTGTCATATTTAATACAACATATCAAACAATGTATATAAAATAATCAAAGCATAATTTATCCCAGCATAACTTAAAATACCAATATAACTTATCCCGGCATAAGCCGTATTCAAACCAAACGACCCCTTAGGGATGCGATCTTTTCTTACCTCCTGTGTAAATGCAGGATGCTTTATGCATCAAGCTATCTTTTTATCATTCATCAATTAGTTGGGGTGGTATGAGAGAACTTGCACAGCTTTGTATTGGTAAAAACAACGAATCAAATAGTTCTAGTCATCCACCTTTATATTATTAAAATAAGGGGAAAATTTTCACATAAAAACAATCGGGCTCACTATTTTCAATTTTATAGCTCATATTTCAATTTACAACCAGCTAACCTAAAACATAATAGGCTAAGATTTAACATCCAACTCCAATAGGTTCTTGAAATTAATATTCAATTTTAAAAAAGATTGCTCAAGCTTTTAAGTTAATTTTCAACAAACCATCCATTTGGGTGTTTAAAATTAGATTTTTAACGAGCTTAAATATGTGGGTTTAAATCTTGAATTTGATTTTCTGAGAAATTTGGAGTGGGTGTTATTTAGACTTGGATAAAATTTGTATATAAAATTTGAAGTTATTTAATGGAGATTTGGACTGTTTTGTACAAGAATTGCAACTGAAAATCGTGGAAGAACTTCGTCTACAAAGGCTTGTATAAAGGTGTATAAAAGTGTATAATAGTGTATAAGATGTGTTTATACACCCATATACACTATTATACAAGATTATACATAATTATACAAAAAACTGACTTTGTCTTCTTCCTTGCGTCTTTTCTGAAAATTTAACTCAAATCTTGCTCAAATCTACTCCAAATCACTTCAAATTTAAATTTTGAGCTCCTTTTGATATTTTCAATCAATTGGAACAACACCCAATCCAAACAACTAACAAACACAAAAAATTCAATTTTCGTAAGCGATGCTTTGAATGACCTTCAATGGTGCACTTCTACTCTTCAATTTTATTAAATTGCAACCAAGTAATACAGGGGGAGAAACAGTAATGGATGACGGCCCATTGAAGCATACATAAAAGATGTGAAAAGAAAAGAGAGTGAAAGCCCCAAAAAAAAATGAACAACCATTCCTAAATGGGAAATTTTCGTTCCTATACCATATAGGAAACTATATTACCAAATATGTTCATAGTTTGTATATTACCCGCCATGCTAATAGTATTTCTACAGAATATAGACAATTCATTAAATAAGAAATCATTGTAGTTGTAGGCTTCCTTATTTAGGCGCGCTAATATTGGGGAATAAAAGATTCTTTCAGATATTGTCCCAATGTTTTTTGTGCCCGGGGAAGATGAGCACAAGCCTAGTCGATTTGATGGTTATGATTTCGGGTTCCTTCACATTATGGTTTATCTCCCAGAGTTTGATTCTCAAGATGTTCTGAGCTCGAACATATCTTTTTATCTTTTTCTTTTGATGCTTCAATTGTTGGCAAAAGTCAATTTTCTTGTAACAGTTCATGAGAGGATTTTGCTTAGGAAGATCTATCCCTTCATCATGTTTTTTTGGATTTCATATTTAGCATAGTTGTTTCGTAAGGAGTAACAAGAGCATATAGGAGAATCACATAATTGTAGCATAATTGCATTTTTTGCAGAAGATTTGTAGAAGTTTTAGTCGTTTTTTATTTGTGAAAACAGAAAACAAAGCATCTACAATCATAATACAAACAATCTACAATTTATCTACAAAACATTTACAAACTAGGTGCATTGAATTTTAATATCCCAATTCCCATTCAATTGTAGCATAATCGGGATTTTCAACATAATTGTATTTTTTGCAGAAAATTTGTAGAAGTTTTAGTCGTTTTTGATTTGTGAAAACAGAAAACAAAGCATCTACAATGAGAATACAAATAATCTACAATTTATCTACAAAATATCTACAAACTGGGTACATTAAATTTTAATATCCCAATTCACATTCAATTGTAGCATAATTGGAATTTTTGACATAATTGCGTTTTTTGCAGAAGTTTTGTAGAAGTTTTAGTCGTTTTTGATTTGTGAAAACAGAAAACAAAGCATATACAATCAGAATATAAATAATCTACAATTTATCTACAAAATATCTACAAATTTGGTACATTGAATTTTAATATCCCAATTCTCATTCAATTGTAGCATAATTGGATTTTCGACATAATTGCGTTTTTTGCTGAAGATTTGTAGAATTTTTAGTCGTTTTTTATTTGTGAAAACAGAAAAAAGCATCTACAATCAGAATATAAATAATCTACAAAATATCTACAAATTGGGTACATTGAATTTTAATATCCCAATTCTCATTCAATTGTAGCATAATTGGGATTTTCGACATAATTGCGTTTTTTGCAGAAGATTTGTAGAATTTTTAGTCGTTTTTGTTTGTGAAAACAGAAAAAAACATCTACAATCAGAATACAAATAATCTATAATTTATCTACAAAATATCTACAAACTGGGTACATATTTGGACCCGATATGCTTCCCCTGAAATGTATTCACATTTTAGACACATATTTTTGTCTAAAACAATACTAAATCATCCACATTTTTCTTACTAACACGCATCTGCAATAGTGTTACGTTAGACGTAAGTGTTGACAGCCTAGAACAACTTGTATATTTTTAATTCTTTCAGTTGAGTTCCAAGTAATTAAATATTTTGAAAAGATGAGATCGAATCCATTAAAACCAGACAATTAATTAAGACATTCCCAATATTAGTGCGCCTAAATAAAGAAGCCTACAACTACAATGATTCCTTATTTAATGAAATATCTGAAAGAATCTTTAATTCCCCAATATTAACGCGCCTAAATAAGAAAACCTACAGCTACAATGATTTCTTATTTAATGAATTGTCTGTTTTTTTATAGCAATACTATTAGCATGACAGGTAATATGCAAACTATGAACATATTTGGTAATATAGTTTCCTATATGGCATAGAAACGAAAATTTCCCTATAAAAATTCCTTACTAAATTACTATGGGCTATTAGTCAATGGGTGCAAAGAAAATTTCAAATATTTTCACGAGTTTATTATTTCACTTTCTTTCTATATAAATTGTAAATGGCTCATAGGTGAGGTGACAGACATTGCATAGATACTACTTTGTGTGCTTGTGCAGGAGTTAATTTTTTTATTTTTTTTCGAAAAAGGGTTCAAAATGTTCCTAAATTACTGAAAATGGTTTAAAAATATCCTTCATTCATTTATTAGGTTAAAAATACCCCTTCATTCACTTTTTTAGTTCACTTATGTCCTTTGACCGTTAGGTCAATGCTAAATTAAAAATATTTATAATTCTTTTTGTAAAACTTCAAAAAAAAAATTGCAAAATATTTTCGCTTTTTAAACTAATACACCAACAGTCCAATAATTTATTACAGTCTTCTTCTTTCTTTTCTTTTTTTCAGTTTTTTTAAAGCATTTTTTTGTAAAAACTGGAAAAAAAATCAACAAAATATTTTCGGTTTTGAAAAATATTTTTTTTCTTCATTTTTTTTCAGTTTAAAAAAAAAACTAGAATACTTTTTCTTTAATAAAAACTGAAAAACGAAAATAAAACGAAATGCTTTAAAAAAACTGGAAAAAAATATTTCAAAAACGAAATTATTTTGTTGAAAATATTTTTTTTTCAGTTTTTAAAAAACGATTTTTTTACTGTTTTTACAAAAAAAATCCAGTTTTTACAACAACAAAAAATGCTTAACTGAAGAAAATGAAAAAAATAATATTATTTTGTAAAAACTAAAATAAAAAAAAAGACTTTACTAAATTAGTGGACTATTGGTGCATTAGTTTAAAAAACGAAAATATTTTACAATTTTTTTTTTTTTTGAAGTTTTACAAAAAGAATAATAATTATTTTTAATTTAGCATTGACCTAACGGTCAAAGGGCATAAGTGAACCAAAAAAGTGAATGAAGGGATATTTTTGGCCCAATAGGTGAATGAAAGATATTTTTAACCTTTTCCAATAGTTTAAAGGCATTTTGAACCGTTTTCCCTTTTTTTTGTTAACTGGACTATTATGTATATTATATTACATTACCATCTAAAGTGAAGTAGTAGCATTATTTTTAGGGGGATATGAGATCTCCCCTACGCTATAATTAAGATTGTTAATATTACAGTCCAAAAACACTTAGGTCGTCTCCAACTCATCTCTATTTTTACCACCAAACTCCATTTTGGAGTCAAAAATGAAAGAATTTTGCTCCAATCCAATTGCAAATTTGTCTCCAACTTTGGAGGGTGAATAGTGTCGGTCCAAATTTGGAGTGACACTATTCATCCACTCAATCACTATTCTCTATTATTATTTTTATTGGAGGATGAATAGTGTCGGTCCAAATTTGGAGTGACACTATTCATCCACTCCATCACTATTCTCTATTTTTTTTATTGGAGGGTGAATAGTGTCAGTTCAAACGATCGAATCAGTCAGAATTTTTTTAAAACCTTACCCAACTTCTGTTCCCCAAAAACAGAACACATATTTTCCACTCGTCCTCCTTCTCTCACCCTCCTCCTCCCTCCCTCTCGTCCTTCTTCACCAACCTACTCCTTCTAATGTATTTTCTCTCTCTCTCTCTCTCGTTTTCCCTTAATTTTTAACCTGTTTTTTCGTTTTTCAACCGTGATTCCGCGTCGACATCATGCTCCTTTTTTCTCCGACATTTTTTATTGATACATACTTGTTTTTGTCGTTAATTTTGTAATAATTTTAGTTGTTGTAGGATTATTGAATTTTCTATATATGAACATCCTTACTTGTTGAATTAGGTATGGTTGAAATTTTAGAGATTTTAGTTTTTCTAGATTTATTTGATTTAGGTATGATTGAATTGGCATTTTGTAAAATTTAGTTGTATATTTCTCATTCTATGCTTTAAGTTTTAGGGTTCCATATAAGAAAAACATTACATTATTACCTTAATTTTTCTATGAAATAATATATTAACTTTATAGTTTATTGATTTTATTGATTTTAATTGTATTAACTAATTATGGTTTAAAGTTCATTGTTAACTTTTAGTTGTTGCTTGTTAGTTTTACTATTAGAATGATATTATATTTAAAAAATTTCAATTTCAAAATTAAGATTAATTTGTAAATTTGAGAAATAATTAGTTTGGATTATGTGAAAATTTAAGAAGCTATTCAAATTTAATTATTATAGTTAAAGACTTACATAATTTAGAATATGGATTAATGTGAAATTTTGAGTGTTAACAAATATTAATTTAAAAAATAAAATATATCATTAAAGTACTTTGACAGAATGATACGTATATACATAAAAGGAACCTTTGAAGGAGTATAACTTTGTAATCACTTTATATAAATCAAATTGCTTTAAACATCTCATTTCTAGATTTTTATTTGTGCAAATGAAATTTGTGCATGATGGATGTATAATAGGAATCACCATATTCGTGCGAGGTTGAAAGATGAATTTATTGAAGCGATTGCTGGATTTATTAAAGACTCAATGATTTTCTTATTGGAGGAAGGATTAGGTGTCCTTGTGTGAAATGTAATTTTGTTAAGTTATTGAAAACAAACAAAGTTAGAGTCAATCTCTACAAGAAAGGATTTGTAGGAAATTATTATATATGGATTACTCACGGGGATGTTAACTTTCAAAATTCTTTCGGCGGTGAGATGTAACGACCTGGTCTGTCGTTACGCAAAAACCTGCATTATAATTATTGTATTTGACTTATTATAGGTTAGTTATACTGTTATTGACGTGTTAGAGTTGGTTGGCTTGAAATCGAATGGTTGTAGTGAGAGTTCAGTCATTTAGTCTTTAAAAATAGCCTTAAAATGGGAAAAGTCAACTGAGAGTTGACTTATTGGTAAACGTCTTCGGAATGCGAATTTTATGGCTCGTATAGCTTCGTTAGGTGATTTGGGACTTGGGAGTGTGTTCAGAATATTTTTGTGATGTCCGGTGTAGAATTAGGCTTGAATTGGCGAAAGTTAGTTTTTGGCGATTTCCGGTCGGCAGTGGAAAATAGGCTATCGGTGTCGGAATGGAATTCCGACAGTTGGATCAGGTTCGTAATGCCATTTTGGATATGTCTGCAAAATTTCAGGTCAATCGAAGTTGTTTGGATAGTTTCGGCCTCGTTGGTGGATTTTAGAAATTCCAAAGTCCTTAGGCTTGAATCCGATGTGATTTTGGTGTTTTGATGTTAGTTTTGGTGTTCCAAGGGTGCAACTAAGTTTTAGTGATCATATGCTATATTTTGGTATATGTGGTTGGGGTCCCGAGGGGCTCGTGATTGATTTCGGGTGGTTAACGGACTCATTTGGACTTAAAGAGAATGTTGTTTTTGCTGGTGTGTTGCAGGGTGCGAATGACTCTGTGCGATCGCGGGGTAACATATGTGATCGCATAGGCCAGTTGGTGAAGCCCAGAAAATTGCCCTGTGCGATCGCAGGTGAGGAGGTGCGATCGCAGAGCATAGGGAGTTAAGGCAATGCGATCGCATGTGTGTGTGTGTGTGCGACTGCACTGGGGCCTGAGCGCGTGAGGGAAAGGGTGTCAAAAGCACTGTGCGATCGCGTGCACAGTGGTGCGATCGCGTGTGGGAGTGGAGAAGACCCTGTGCGAACGCGCCTAGGAGCGTGCGCACGCACAAGGTATTTTATGGAAAAATCTGGGCAGTTATATTAAAAAAACCTCCGCGACCTTAAAATAATTGTACACCATTTTTGAACGGGAAAAGAGCTTGGAGGCGATTTTGAAGAGGAAAAATCATCGTTCTTCATAGAGGTAAGTATTTTGGATCCTAAACCTCGATTATAGGTGATTAAGGAACATAATACCAGTGTTTAATTCATGAAAATCAGTAGAAAAAGGTGGGTTAGGGCTTGAGATTATGAGACCTTTAAGGGTCAATTTGAGGGGTCAAACTAACTCCGATTTTAGCGTTCTTTATATGTACGGACTCGTGAGATGACGAAGAATATTTTGGTATAAAAATTTCTGAGTTCTGAGATTCGAGCCCGGGGGTCGGGTTTTAGCAAATTTCGGGTTTTGAGCTAAAATCGATATGTTTGAATTGGAATTCATTCCTTAAGCATAATTTGATGATAAAGGTATGACCTTTATAGATTTGGAGCACTCAGGAGTTGATTCGAGAGGCAAGCGTATTGCGGAATAGTTTCTGGGCTAGTTTGAGGTAAGTAATGTCTTTAAATCCTGTCATAAGGGTATGAAACCTCGGACTCTGCACCCTTTCACGGGTTTTGGAATACAAAGGTTGGAACTTTGGAAAAATATTCCTTATTTAGGCAACTATTGAGTTGCGAAATCGATTTTTAAAGCTTATGCTTAATAGTACTGATATATATCATATATGTTTTGGGTTGTAAGCCATGTTTGGGGCCTAGTGCCGATTTAAATTAGTAATAAGACATTAAAATACGTTTTTTGACTTAAATTAATAATAGAAATTTTTAAGAAGTATATTTTAAACGTAATAAGATTACATTGTAGGCATGTAAAATTTATTGAATTTAAATTCAATAAATTAATTTGGGTCATATTTAAATATGTTAGTCCAAATAAATATTATGGGCTAATATAATTAAATTAATTATAAAAGTCCAATATATATGGATTAAATAAATAAGTCTAAATCCATTGGGCTAACCCATTTAGTTGGGCTACACATGATGAACCCACTTCATTAAGCCCAAAATATGTCATCTTCCTAAAAGCTCAGTTTGGTGCCACGTGTCAAATGACGTAGCGCGCCTAGTCAAATAGAAGAGCCAATGGGATCAAGCCACGTGTCAAAATGACAAGGCATGCCAAGTCACATTAAAAGGCCAATGAAATCGTGCCATGTGTCAAGTGATGTGGCAATCCAAGACAAATAAATGAGCCAATCAAATCATGCCAAGTGTCTGGATGTTATTTGTTAGTTCAAACGGACCAATCAAATCGCAGAGCCACACCACTCCTTACAAATATAAATAGAGGTCTTCATAAAGCTAGAAGACACCAGAAGTTATAACAAGAAGCAAGAGAGAGCTCGTGGATCAAACGCCGCAAATTTCTCTACAAGTTTCAAGCTTCAAACAATCAAGTTCAAGTTCAAGAAATCAAGTTCAAGCTCAAGAACGAAGAACAATTCAAGTATGTGAGATCAAGAACGAAGTCAAATCAAATACAAGGCGTTCAAGATCAAGGCTACTTGTTCTTGAGACAATTCGTGGCAACAATCAAAGTGTTCACGCCGGATAAATCAAATTCAAATTCAAGATCAAGCTCAAAGGCCCTTGAATTTATACTAGAAAAGTAGAATCAGAGGATTCATAGAGATTGTAACATTCAAATATTTGAAATAAAATACTACGATTGTTGCGATATTTTTCGGTCTTGATTTTATTTTCTCGACTGCCAATTTATTGTCTACAAATTCTGGCACGTCCAGTGGGACAATCTCTACCTCTCATCTCTTCTTTTTCAAGTTCAAGTACAAGATCTAACAATTCGACCATGGAAGAACAACTTGCAAATTTGACCAAAGCACTTGAGAAGTTGACCAAGTATATGGAGGACCGAGATATTCGCCTCGAAAAGTTAGCAAATGAGATCGAGATCTTAGTAGAAGCGAAATCAATTCAAGTACCTGTGGAGCTTTCTGAAGTTAAAGAAGGGGGAGAATCAGCTGCGAGGGAAACGATCGTGGCAAAAGAGATCCAAGTTTCTTCAGAAGGTCTAATTCATGCTGATCAATTGAAGGACTTTATCATGGGGACAATTGAAGATAAAATTGATCCTCCGATTAAATCTTCCCTTACATACGCAAAATCGTACACTACAAGGATTGATATGTTGAAGATGCCTGCTGGCTATCAACCTCCAAAATTTCAACAGTTTGATGGCAAAGGCAATCCAAAGCAACATGTGGCGCACTTCGTTGAGACATGCAACAATGCTGGAACTTATGGAGATTACCTCGTCAAGCAGTTTGTCCGCTCAATAAAAGGAACTGCTTTTGATTGGTACTCGGACCTCGAGGCTGGATCTGTTGATAGCTGGGATCAACTAGAGCAAGAGTTTCTCAATCGTTTCTATAGCACAAGACGCATCGTAAGCATGATCGAACTTACAAACACTCATCAAGGAAATGATGAGCAAGTTATTGACTTCATCAACCGCTGGAGGAGCTTAAGCCTCAACTGCAAAGATCACCTTAGCGAGACTTCTGGCATCGAAATATGCATTCAAGGCATGCATTGGGGCCTTCGCTATATCTTACAAGGTATAAAGCCCAAAATATTTGAAGAACTAGAAACTCGTGCACATGATATGGAATTGAGTATGGCTGCAAGTGGAGATCAAAGGTTTCCTGACTTTGAGCCTAATGATGAAATAGAAGCAGAGGATGCTGAGAATGGGGCAAGTATTCATCCGAAGATGAAGCTAAAGAGTCCATGCATGTTGCAATGCTCCTCGATGTACGAGCATAAACTACAAGTTATAATGCTCCTTAACGCATGAGCGTAAACTGCAAGTTATAATGCTCCTCAACGCACAAGCCTAAACTGCAAGTTGTAATGCTTTTTGGCAGATTAGTCCAAATTATCTGTCACAAAGCTCCTCAATTTTGAACTAAATCTTTAAGACGTAAAGCTCTTCAAATTCGAGCAAAGTTTTCAAGTTGCAAAGCTCTTCAAATTCGAGCAAAGACCCAAGTCGAAAGCTTTTCAAAGCCGAGCGAAGACTTCAAGTCGCAAAGCTTTTCAAATTAGAGCAAAACTTTAAGACATAAAGCTCTTCAAATTCGAGCAAAGTCTTCAAACTGTAAAGCTCTTCAAATTCAAGCAAAGACTCAAGTCGAAAGCTCTTCAAAGTCGAGCAAAGACTTCACGTCGTAAAGCTTTTCAAATTAGAGCCAAACTTTAAGACGTAAAGCTCTTAAAATTTGAGCAAAGTTTTCAAGTTGTAAAGCTCTTCAAATTCGAGCAATGTCTTCAAGTTGCAACGATTCTTAATGCATGAGCATAAACTGCATAATACTCCTGGCCCACAAGAATATAAACTGTGCACGGTCCACACAAAAAAAAGGTCTGCTATGTTGAAAACCTCGAAAGAGGCGGCCTGAGCAAAAGTTAGGAAAAAAAAGAAGGAACTCACACATTTCGAACTACGGAATGAATTGATCCTCTTCACCGAGGTACGTAGGCATCTTAGAGTTTCATTCTAAGTTCAGTTATATGAGTTCAAAAAAAATACATATTACCCAAGTCATTTTTCAAATGAAACACGATGGAATGTAATTCATTCAATTAGTATTTGAAAATCGAGCTGGGACACCATGCTTCTATTAAACTTTAGATCCCATTTGATTTAAAGGGGTAAGCCGCTGCTAAATTGGTGTCTACAATGAAATGATTAATATCTTTTAAGGGGGATGCCAAGCATTTGCATTGAAATTTGGGGATTCGTTATGCTTTCACGTTTGCCACACCTTCAAGTTTTTATGGTCTACCTTCATGACATTTCAAACTCACAGAGACCTGGGCTCAAAATATTTGGTGAGAATGAAGCTCTTGAATTTCAATTTTTGACAACTAAAAAGGTCTTACAATCTCAAGGCTCCCACACTAAGATACAAAGATTTTGGTGAAGTCGCGCTAATTTAAAACTGCCTGCATATCAGGAACCAAAGTTGACTTCGAAATATTATCTGAAACTATCCATACGGTATTAAGTTTTGCATTTTGGATATGTCCTAGATTTGGAAGTTAAGTTTCCAATGGATCAAACGGTTCGTGATTTTGACATTCATACATCAAGATACAAATATTTTGGTGAAGGCTTGCAAATCTGAAATCGTCGACGTGACAGAATTTGAAGTTAACTTCAAAATAATATCTGGGACGATTCTCAAAGTGTTTCATTCCAAATTTTGGATATATATTATATCTTGAAGTCTAGTTTCCACAAAATTAAACGGTTCGTGATTTCGATATTTCTACATCAAGATACAAATATTTTGGTGAAACCGTGCAAATCTGAAATAGTCGACGGAACATAATTTAAAGTTAGCTTCAAAATAATATCCGAGACGATGCTTAAAGTTTTTGATTCCAAATTTTTGATGTTTTAGATATTGAAGTCTAGTTTCCATAAAATTAAACGGTTCATAATTTCGACGTTCCTACACCAAGATATAATCCTTTTGGTGAAACTGCACAAATCTGACACTATCGACGTGTCTGAATTTGAAGTAAGCTTCAAAATATTATCTGGGTCGATTATGAAGGTGTTTGATTCTAGCTTTTGGATATGTTTTATATATTGAAGTCTAATTTTTGAAAAATCAAACGGTTCATTATTTGGACTCTCCCACGACAAGATATGAATCTTTCGTGACAAGCATGTAAAGCTGAAAACTATGCGACTAAGATAAAACTCGGACGATGTAAAGCAAAAGAGAAGCTGAAATATTTAAGCCTCGAAGTCTCAAAGTTGAAGTCTTCAAGTCTGTCGATCTTAGAGTTGAAGTCTCCAAGTTAAAATCTTCAAGTCTGTCGGTCTTCAAGTTAGAAGTCTTCGCGTTCGATACTCTTCAAGTTGAAATATTTAAGCCCTCCATGTCTCCAAGATAAAGTCAT